>PVJD01005478.1:0-114819 GCA_004026545.1 Mormoops blainvillei | reverse complement strand
TCTCTGTACCTCAGTCCCCTCACTGGGAACTGGGAAATGGTAATACCCTCCCTGTGGCGCAGCTCTGATCAAAAGAAGGGAGAGTGTCTGCGAAGCACACCAGATGTCGTGTCACCCTGAAGAACGATTCAGTCAAAACCTGCTTTGTGCCCTGACTGGTGTGGCTCAGTGGGTGGGGCACCAGCCTGCAGGGCACATGCCTGGGTTGCGGGCCAGGTCACTGGTTGGGGCTGTGCGAAAGGCAACTGATGAACGTTTCCTTCGCACATCAATGTTGCCCTCCCTCTTTTTCCTCCCTTCCCCTCTCTCTAAAATAAATAAATAAAACCCTAAAAAAAGAAACACAACCCAAAACAAATCTGCTTTGTGCTCAGGCCCCTGGCGAGGATCTGAGAGATCCAGGAAGAGTCTGAGGTCCAGCGGTTCCTGCCCGTCGAAGCTCATGGTCTCACCAGAAGAACGGATACACGCTCAGGGGCCCCGAGGGTCACATGATGGGCAGGACGAGGAGCAGGCTGGCGGGAATAGTTGCAATGAATATGACAAGCAAATAATTACAACTCTGGCCACATAGCAATTTTTTATAACTTAAAGGGAAAAATCCCTCAAAGACTCCAGGAGATTAATAGTTATACGATACGGATGCAAAGTTCACAGGAGACAAATTATAAATGTTTAGTGGTAGACATTTGTGAAGTATATCCCATCTTACCAATTATCAAAGAGAGGCAAATTAAAGCAATGATAACATTTCCTGCCTATCGAATTAGCAAAGTTATTGTTCTTGAAAGAGACTACCCAGCGTAGGCAACATCATAATGAAAAGACTAACCTCAAACATCACCACCCTTTTCATTCATCAGTTCAGTATTTCTTGGGCACCGCTCAGGGGGGCTGGAAAGCAGGTTGGCAATAGAGCTGCAGAGGCTTAAAGGTACTCACGCCCGCGATGCTCACAGAAGCCGTGTCTATGGTGCTAACTGACAGGGTTGAGTCAGGTGGTGGTTCACGCAGCTGTGAATCCAAACCCAGAGTCTGTCCTTAGTGGTTGGGACACCTCACAGGGGCTGCCTAAGTGGGCAAGCCCTGTTTCCTTGTCTGTATAATGAGGATGAGAACATCCAGCTCTCAGCATCGTCGGAGCACTGAGAGACACAACAGGTACCGGCACACCTTGGAGACACTGCGGGTTTGGCTCCAGACCACCGCAGTAAAGCAAACATCTCAATAAAGCGAGTGAGTCACACAAATTTTTTGGTTTTTCAGTGCATGGAAAAGTTATGTTTATCCTGTAGTCTATTAAGTGCCCAATAGCATTATGTCTAAAACAAAAGGTGTATATCTTAATTAAAAAATACTTTATTTCTATAAAATCCTAACCATCATGTGAGCTTTTAATGAGTAGTAATCTTTTTGCTGGTGGAGGGCCTTCCCTTCAATTTTTAAAATAATGCAATATTCATGAGATGCAACAAAGTGCAGTGCATTAAAATAAGTTATACTTGTATTGAAGACTAGGTCTCTTGTGACAACCCAGTCAGTGGCAGAGGCTGTAGGGTCACGATGTCCGCTGTGCACTGTTTATAATGGGGGAAAGCCCACCCAAGGCTCTAACAATGGGAGAGGGGTAACCATACGTTGTTACATTCACCACTTCACCTACAGAAGCCATTCAAAATGGCACTTCCAAAGGTCTTTAATGACAGACCAATACTAGCAA
This sequence comes from Mormoops blainvillei, assembly GCA_004026545.1. NCBI lineage: Eukaryota > Metazoa > Chordata > Mammalia > Chiroptera > Mormoopidae > Mormoops > Mormoops blainvillei. Next base: position 113,099 of record PVJD01005478.1, on the reverse strand, counting down.
AATGACAGGTGACATAGACTGTAGGGGATGGGTGACATCATTGTTGTGAAGCAGCATATCTGGAAGGAATGAATTCCAACCCAACTGGGGGCGGGGTAAGGATCAAAGGGAGATTCAAATTTCTCAGGCAGTGCAGGTGTCCTCTGCCCTCAGCATCCCACCCACAGGTAATTGCCTCAGGGGTCGACCATAGACTTGATGTGGGGCAGTTGAACACTCTCTCACTGAAATGGGCTGGGACCAGAGGCAGAAGCAGATGCTGGGCAGCCAGGGTGCACGGTCACAGAGACTTGAGGCTGTGTCGGACCCCGAGTGGACATGTGGCTACAGAAGAAGCTGGCCTTCAGAGAGAAGGCACAGGTGTGTAAAGAGAAGCGGTGATGAGGGGGAGAGGGAGAATGATTACTGCCATTTTCCTGGTTCCTGGGAAGCTGCCCATCTCGCCTGCATTTTGATTCCTCTCCTGGATCCTCATCAAACTGTGGGTTGTAGCATTGCAATAAACCTCCTTTCCCTTAAGCTGACTTGATGGGATTCTGATTTTTGCCAGCAAGACCTCGAATTAAGATGTGAACATTCCACCTTAAGTGCAACATCCCCCGTGAAGTGCTTGGCTCGCTGCTGGCAACCAAATATGGTTAATGTTATTATTTCATTTACTTCTCAAAGTAACCTGATGAGACGGGACATATTATGCCCATTGGAAAAATGAGGAAATTGAGGCTCATGGATGATGCATTCACCAATACTACTAGTTGACTTCCAGTGCTGAGGATATGGAGAGACAAGGTCCCAGCTTTGAAGATGCCTGTATTCTAATGGGGAATATGTTCAGTGAAGAAAGGAATCATAAACAAGATAACATCAGGCAGAGATAAATTGCTATTAAAAAAAAAAAGCTATACAAAAGGTCTCACTAGAGCTACCTTAGACAAAAGAAAGCCTCTCCGCGGAGGTGACATTTGAGCTGAGACCTAAATGACAAGAAGGAGCAGGCCACACAGCAGAAGGAAACGCAAGAGAAAGGCATTCCGGCAGGATCGGGTCTGGGTGTTCAAAGAACAGCGAGGGGACCTCTGTGGGCAGAGGAGGTCAGCAGAAGCAGGCCGGCGAGAGTTTCGTGAATCAGGAGATCTGTTTGCCTTTAATTCTAATTACAGTGGATGGACCTACAAGTGTTTTGCTAAACAGTCCCCTCAAGATATCTACACCTGAATCCCTAAAGCTTGTGAATGCGGCACAAGGAATTTTGTGGATATGATTAAGTGAAGGACCTTGAGATGCAGAGAGTACCCTGGATCATCCAGGTGGACCTGATGTAACCACAAGGGTCTTTTAAAAACGGAGGCAGGAGAATCAGAGTCAGAGACGGAGACGGGATGAGAGAAGCAAAAGTCAAAGTGATGCGAGGGAGGGACCATCACCCAAGGGAGGGGTGGGAGCTCCAGAGGGTGGAAAAGGCAAGGAAATAGATCTTCCCCAGAGCCTCCAGATGGAATGCCGTCCTAGCGCTGAAAGTCTAACCCAAGATGTAGACTGCTGACCTCTGGAACCGGAAGACAATAAATTTGTGTCATTTTAAGCCACGGAGTTTGTGGTAATTTGTTACAGCAGCAACAGGAAGCTAATACAGTACTATGATATGGTTGATGTTTTTTAAAAGTCAAAGTGATTTTGTGGGAGCAGAAGGGAAGCCAAGGAGACCAGGCAGGTAACAGTGGTGCTTGGAGCAGGGTGACGGTAGAGGAGAGGAAACCCAATTCATGGATCCAGATCTCTTCTGGAGGCAGAAGAGAAATAACCCGCTAACGGATCAGATGTAGGTAGGGAGTAAAGGCAAGATGCCAACCAAGGATAAAAACTCTTGGGTTTTGCCTTGAGTCATTGGGTGGCCGGAGATACCCTTTACTGAGATGGGAAAGAGTGGGGGAGAAGTAAATTCAGAAAAATCAAGGGCCTTGGATACGGTCTTCGAGCCAGCAAGGGGCAGACCTAGTACTAGAACCTGGGTGTCTTAACCGTCAGGCCCAACATGCTTGTATCTGTGAGAAAATCTCATGAAGGAGAAGAGTTTAGGAGATTTTTAGTTAACATTTAGTTAATACTCTATTAGAATTCTCCAGAGAAACAGAACTAATAGTGTGTACGTATCTCAAGGAATTGGCTCAAAATCTGCAGGGCAGGCCAGCAGGCTAGAGACCTAGGGAAGAGCTAGTGTTGCCTTTGAGTTCAGTCGCCGTCTGCAGGCAGAATTCCCTTCACCTCAGAGGAGGCCGGTCTTTGTTGTATTAAGGCCTGAAACTGATTGGATGAGGCCCACCCACATCACGGAGGGTAATCTGCTTTACTTAAAGTCCACCAACCTGGACGTTCATCTCATCTAAAAAAATACCTTCATGGAAACACCTAGAATAATGTCTATACCACGGCCTAGCCGAGCTGAAACGTAAAATTAACCATCGCACTTACTTTACTTATTATTAGACATTGTACTCCTTATCTATATTAGTTCATGGTAGAAGAGAAGGACAGAAGGCCAGAAATACTTTGGGCTTGCCCACAGTTAAAGGACAAGAAGAGAGATAGGCAGAGTGACAAGAAACAGAAATCGGGACAGTGGAGAAAAGCATCCCAAGAAGGAGGGATGTCAAGAGTCGCAGAGATACAGAGAAGGAAGGAAAATAAAGGAGTTACAGAACATGGTGATTAGGAGGTTGCTGGCGGCCTTAGCGAAGGATCGAGTAGGAAACGTGAGCAGGGTGGAAGGAAGAAGGACTCTTTCACATGCAGACACAGGGGACTGGAGTCCAGTAGGGGAGCAGGCAAGTAAGTGATTACAAAACACAACGTCCAATAAAGCAGAAAGGCAGCTCTGATAGGGAATGATGGGTGCTACTTAGACGAAGAGGTCAGGACAGGCCCTTTTGACAAAAAGATGTATAAGCCGGGGTTGGAAGGAAGCAAAGAACCTGCCCACGTGAAGAGCAATGGGAAGGGCGAGCTGGTAGAGGACCTGTGCAAAGGCCCTGTGTCAAGAAAGAGTTTAGAATTCTCAAAGAATTGAAAGAAGCCCAGTACGGCTGAAGCTGAGAGGCGATAAATGAGGCCGGAGGGATGTGGCCTTATAAGGGATGGTGTTTGGATTTCATTCCAAGTGGGACGGAAAATCACTGGACGGTTAAAGCAGGGAGTGAGTGATGGGACCTGCTTCATAATTTTTAAAGTTTTCCCTGGCTGCTGTGTGAAGCCTGTGTTGGTCGGGGATAGAGTTGAAGCGAGGGAACCAGTCAGGGATGCTTACAACCACCCAGGCAAGCAGCGAATGTACTTTAAAGCAGTAGCAGCGAGGTGAGCAGTAGACATGTTTTGCGAAATGGTCTGGAGGTAGGTCCAACAGAATTTGCCAATGTAGTGGATGTGGGAGGTGAGAGAGGGGGAAGAATGAAAAACAACTCCCAGTTTCCTGTTTATCAGGTTCACTGCTGTTTACCAAGGGGGAAATCTGGGGAGAAAGAGGTTCTGGGTAGGGATCACGAGTTTAGTTTTAGGGGCAGGAAATTGAAGGAGTCACTCTTGGCTATCTCAGCTGTCTTGATGAGGGTGGGGCCTGAGTGGCTGAGGGCCCAGTTGAGGCTGGCTGTGAAATCGCGGTGGCTCTGTCCTAGGTAGCTGGAGGATTCTCTTGCAGAACTCAGCAGAAAGAGGCAGAGGGTTGGCAGGGTAGTTGAGACGTTGAGGCAAGGCCAGTGTGGAAATCATTATCAAGTAGTCAAAATGTCAAGAATCTGAATTAGGAGAAAGAGAGCAAGAGGTTGGGAGCAAAAGACAGTTCTGGTGGGCATCTGGGCGGGGGGGCGGTCTAGGGGTCTGGGATCTTAGAGTCTATGAACTCAGCAATGGAGTGCTTTGGGTGAGGCCAAGAGGGAGTGGCCATGTGATAGGGAGACCGAGTGGACGAGAGCATTAATGGATGTTGGGAGTGGCACTGACATGGAGAATGAGGTCCCCAAGATGACACTGGAGCCCACAATGGAGAAGAGGACCTTGAGACAGATGTCAAAGTCCTGTGTAAGCAAAGAAGTCACCAAGGGCCACTTGGCAGGTCCCCAAGGTGAGGAGAGGAGGGAGGTATCAGCAGGATGGTGAAGGGAAGGCCACAAAGAAAGGATGAGGGGGAAAGGTGCTCACTCTCCCCGTGATAGAATGAGTGGTTTTCCAGGCCCTGCCAGGTGAGGGCTGCTTTGTCTGGGGTGGGTGTTTGTGGAACCCCAGCTCTTCGCGTCACACAAGGTGGAGAACCCAGGAGGGTGTGTTTATGGTGTGGTGGGTTCCCAGCTGCCACAGCTGGACCTCTGGAAGGGATGTTGCGAGAGGAAAGGGGAAGAAAGCAGAGCAATGCTCTTGCGAATGACCCTCTACCCTCTTTAAATGGGGCTACCCACTCCCTTCAGTCTCCGCCCCGTCAAATTCAGCCTTCACAAGAGCTGCCAGGCACCCCTTCTACAGCACAACTCCAATCCTGCCTCTCACCCACTTCATAACCCCCAAGGGGTTGCCCACTGCCCTCCAGGTAACGTCCCTGCTCTGTAGCTTGGTATCGAGGCCCTTCTGGAAAGACCTCATCTGCTGCCCTCCTCCTGACCTCCCTCATCTTAAACCCCCACAGACCAGAGCTACTTACAACCTCTGGGCCTTTGCACACGTGGTTTCCTCTACCTGGCATACCTTTTTCATCTCAGGTGCCTGGAAAAAGCCAACAAGTCTTTCAGGCATCTCCTCCTTGGAGGAGCTTCTCTGACTCCCTCAAGGAGTTATGCTAGCTCCTTCCTTCGTGCCGCCACTCTACCTCATCTCCCTGCCTCTCCCACTAGACCAGGAGCTCCTTGGGAAAAAAGACATGGTAATACTCATTTGTCTATCCTCCATTCCCAGCCTGGTACCTGGGATGCAAGAGCCCTCAGTGTATATTTAATGAATGAAAGGATGAAATTATGGCAAATTATAAGAGCCAGCAGGTACTAAGTACTCACTATCATCCCTAGCACTGCATTAAGCTCTCTTTATTTTTTTTAAAGGTTTTATTTATTTATTTTTAGACAGAGGGAAAGGGTGGAAGAGAGAGGGAGAGAAACATCAATGTGTGGTTGCCTCTCGCGCACTCCCTGCTGGGAATCTGGCCCGTAACCCAGGCATGTGCCCTGACTGGGAATCGAACCAGCGATCCTTCGGTTTGCAGGCTGGCACTCAATCCACTGAGCCAAACCAGCCAGGGCTAAGTTCTTTAAAAGTACCACCTATGTTATCCTTATGAAAACTGTAGTGGGATAGATATTGTTACTAATATCCATTTCACAGATGAAGAAACAGGCGGAGTGACTTGCCCAAGGACATTGAATTTGTCAGTGGTAGAATGGGTTTTGAACTCAGAACTCAGACAGGGCTAATTCCAGTGTCCATGCACTCCCCCACTATCCTATATTGCCTCCATGAAAGAGAGAATCACAAGATCTCAGAGAACAGGAGGACCACAGAGACTAAGGTCTGCAGGCCAGTCTGTGAGAAATTGAAAATAACAAAGCCAGCATTTCTTTGAGTAACAGTGAGGATCACAGACACTGTTGGTTGCCTACCCAGAAGCCTATTTCACCCATCTTCAGTGCTTCCAGAGCTCTGCTTTTGTCTGGGAACAGCCTTCGCCACATAGTGCAGGTGAACCCTGACTGGTGTCAGCTAATGTTAGTGGCATCATCCCTCTCATCTGTGATTGGTTCATTGGTGAGTATGTGATCCAGTTAGCTCCTTAAATTTTTTTTAAAAATTGTGGTAAAGTATACCACCTTAACCATTTTAAAAGTGCCAGTTAACTCTTTAAAAGAGACAGCTGAACTTGTTGCTGGACTTGGTTGATGAAGATGTAGTGCCAGAGCTTCTGCAACCACCTTGTGATCATGAGGATAGTAGCCAACACACTGAGGTCAATAGAATGAAAATATAGGAAGGAATCTGATGTGGTTGCAGAGCTCCTGGATTACCCTACCTCAGCCCTTCTTGATACACGAGATAATAAACCACCCTGCTATCTAAGCTATTTTGAGTGGGTCTTCTATTGCTCGCAGCTGAAAGTGTACTGATACAGGGATAGTGCAGGTGGTAGGAGCATTTTTGCCTGGTAAAGGGTGACAGAAATTATACAAACTTAAATGATCTCTAGGAGCTACTGCCCTGGCCTGGTCTACAGACCTTTGGTCTTCCAATGAGAATGATGACCTTGGCCTGGGTGAGCAGCAATAGCGACTTGGGACATCATCCGAAGGTACAGTCTGACCGCCTTGGGGTTCAGTTTCCTAAACATCAAAAATGTATGTCCATGCTGCTGGGACCATAAGGATAAATCAGATACAGCCCTTGCCCACAAGGGGCTCACAGTGTACTGGGAGAGACAGTCGCAGGCCAGTGCTGCGTGATGTATAGTGTACATAAGAGCCAGAGGCTGATGTGCAAAGTGGCCGGGTGAAACTTCATGCAGGCGTTTTGAAGGATGACAGAGAAGGGTCAGAGAAAAAAGCATTTCGAGGCAGAATGAACAGCACGTGCGAACTTAGGGCAAAATGATTGTCTCAGGGAGATACGAGTCTTTTAGCATAATGGGAACTAGGCTAGCCACTTTCAGGTCATGTGTCTCTGAGCAAATTACTTGAACTCTCTGAGGCTCAGAACTCACGTTTATAAGAAAAAGAGAAAAAGGAAACAGAAAGCAAAATGGTTGCAAAATTAGGAAACAGAATGCATATATGCAAGCCCAATGCTTGGTATATATTAGGTGCACAAGAAACACTCTTTATTATGCATCCACTGTTATCACATGGTTCTAATTCATTATCTCCTCTGACTCAGGTGGCTTTCTTCCCTTTCTCACTCATTCCCGAGCCTAGTAGTGAGTTCTGCCCCCTCACCAACTCCCACAGACTTTACCTCGGGCAAGAAACCCGAGCCCACTGCCTGGCCTGAGACAGCTTCTAGGGCTGGGTGGTTTGTGTTATTCCTTCTCTTCTCTTCTCTCTCTCTCTCTTTTTTTTTCTCTAAACGCAACAAAATAAAACCAAACAAAAAGCCCAATGCCTGGCGTGGCTCGCAGGGGAGTTATGCAAGTGTGTAAAAAAATAAAATAAAATAAACATTGAGTTTTCAGCATTTGGGGCTGTTTGATTAGGCACGGAGCAGAGCCAAGGGCCGGTGAGACATAGGGAAGGCTCAGGGCAGAGGGGAGAGGGGAGGGGCTGGAGAGTGTGTTGGAGGGGGCCCAGGACCAACTCGGAAGTGGCTGTTTGCCTCCTGCAAACTTGGCAATGCTCTGGCCGACTGAGCCCAGACCCAGGGCATTTGGGACCCAACTGCTCCACTTTCTCTGGCCATCCACGGTCCCTGTTCCTTGGCCATCAGGACACAGCAGAGGTCATTCCATCCTTTCCCCTGTCACTGTAAAAGACTCTGCTCTTTTCTCAAGAGTCAGGGTTGCCCCTTCTTCTCCTGAGAAGGAGATTCCACAGCCTGTCTTCATTACCCACCACCCCTGCCCCCACCCCCACAATCGGTATAGCTTTTCAGTGCTCCAAGTTAACTCCTGCTAACTACAGTTTTTGCCTATTTTCCTTTACCCTATCTAAAATTAAGCTAGAGAATGGCTGGGTGCCATGGTAAGAGTGAGTGTCCCTGCCTCTTTTCTTCTGGCTGGACGTCAACTGTCACCTGGGTCACCGCAGGTGTCTGCGGCCCTTCGGCAGCATTCCACAAACAATTATAGAGCCCCTACCACTTACCACATAGTCGAATCCTGTATTTCACGGAACCCTCAAAACAGATGACAACCCTGAGGCTCAGAGAAGTTGAGTAACTTCAGCATGGCCACACAGCTGGTAAGTGATGGAGCAGGGATTTGAATGTAGGTTTTATTTCAAAGTCTCCCTCACTCTCCTACACCAGTTCCCCACCAGTTCTGTGTGGAAGTGTCCTCACCTGGGTTCTAGTGTCGTAGAGCCTCTTGTTTTCTCCGAACTGGGGAGATGCTCTTGAGACTTGACCCCGAGAGGAGGAGGGCGTGGCCAGGACAACAGACCCTGTTGAGCTTGTTCGTTGTCACTTTCCACGATCCTGATAGGGAAACTGAGGTTTCGAAAGACTTCTCCGCCCTGCTCCGACCCCAGGATGCCTGACCTGCAGCCCCTGTTCTGGAGCGTGAAATCCGCAGGGTGCGGGTGGGCGGGGAGGGGAGGAGCGAGAGCAGAGGGTCTGCGCCAGGGCCCAGGACACGCGTGCGGCTGCCAGCCCTGCGCTCCAAGCGCAGCGCCCTGGCTGCGGGCAAGGGTGGGCAGGAGGGGGCTACGGACTCCCGGGCCTGGTGCTCCAGTCCGTTTTTTGCTGCGGATCCCGGGAAGGGGGGCCGGCTCGGGGGTGGGACTGCAAAGGGGGGGATTCCCTCCCTCGTGCGAGCTGAGGACTGGCCCCTCTCCGGGCTGGGAGCTACGGCCGAACGGAGGCGCGACGGAGAGCACGAGCACCGGGCGGGGAGCAAGGAGCGGACCGCCAAGCAGGGCACTGGGGAGAGCGAGGGCCGGACCGAGCCGCCCCAGAGGACCGATGTGCCGGGTGGGGCGCTGGCCCCGGAGGGCGTGAGCCGCTGGCAGATTGAGCAACTTGGGAACCAGCGGGCGGAGCGCGGGAGAGCCCGGCGCCCAGGACAGTCCTGCGGCGGGCGGGTGAGCGGCCGCACCCTCGCCTCTCTTTGGTCTGCCCCCACCGCGGCTGGCAGCGCGGAGGTGAGTCCCCCCCTTAGATGCCCTTTCCTCCTCCCTGGCGCCCCCTTTCCCAGGACTTGGGGCGCTGCGGGCCCTTGCGTCGGGGCTTGGCCGAGCTGAGTTGCGCGGGGCAGACAGCGAGTGGAAGAGGACTCTGACCGCTCTCGGGGCAGCGAGGGCGGGAGAGGGAACCACTTGGAGCCCCTCCTGCAAGTCCCGCTGCCCCTCGCTCGCGTCATCCCGCAAGCCAGTGGGCAGCCCCTTCGCCTTTGCTGCCTCGGGTTCCCCTCAACCCCGCAAACCCAAAGATCGTCTTCACTCATAGTTCTGAACTCCCGAAGTCCGCCAGCCCTATTCAGCACCACCCCTCATCCAGAGTCTTTGATTCCTGGTCTCATCACCTCGGATTCCTCCAAGTCCCACGGCCCCTGGTTATTCCCCCCCACCCCGCCCAGTCCCGCAGCTCGGGCCCGGGTCCGACGTGGCAGGCGGCGTGCGGGGCGGCCCCCTTATACTGGAGGTGGCGCGGCTCAGTGGCCCGCAGGATCGAGCGCTGAGCGTCGGATGGTATTACTTGGTTGGGGCGAAGTCGGGGCTGTGTTTGCCCCGGGATCCCAGGAAGGCAAGGGCGGATTCTGGGTGCGCGCACTTGGGTGCAGGAGTTTTCTTATGAAACCCGCCTCCGGACTTGAAGAGTACGCTTGGATTTGGTGGGGGGGGGCAGTGAGAGGGACTTCAGGTCCGCCGCCCCTCCCCCTGCACCTGTCGGGCCTCTCCTGGATGGCGGGAGGGAAGAATTTACATGCTTGGAGCGGTGATGGAGGGATGAGAAGCAGCCTTCCCCGCTGCCCCTCGGTTTCGGGGGGGACGAGCGGGGCGGGGGGCGGGGGGGCAGAACTCGACCTAGCCCTGGCGGACACTCTAATCCCGACAGGTCGGACAGGCACGTCCTTGGTCCCTCTTCCCGCCCAGCAGTTCTTCCACCCCAACCCCGCAGCCCACTCTGCAGCCAAAACTCTCCACCCCGTTGCGAGTCTTGGGGAGGGCTAATGAGAAATGATGTGGATGGTTTACATTTTTGGGTCTGCGTCCGGCCCCAGACAGAATACCAATTTATCCTGATAGTGTTGCAGGCAAGAAGGTGAAAGGTATTCCAGCCCTCTAGGGGAATTGAGTCCCCACCCTCAGCTCCGCCTCCAGCTGTGTCCCCCTCCCTAGCTCTGGTCCCACCCCCCAGCCACCCCCACCGTGTCACCTAGCACGTGAGTCCTCTCTCCTCAGTCTCCTGTCCTAGATCTGCCTCTGTCTCCAGCCCCTTCCTCACTTCCTTGAGTCTAGTCCCCAGACTGGGTCATGCGCCCCCCCCACACACACACACAGCTCCTTGCCCCTTGTCCCACCCTCTGGATCCCCAGTCCTGAGTAAGCAAACTGGCAGGTCACTGCGTAGGCTGTAACCACAAGACCCTTAACCTCTCAATGCCAGTAAAATGGGAAGAATTTTACTTTCCTCCCTGAGGAGTGAATGAGGACCTAGCACAGAGCAGGAGGTGCAGGTTCATGATGAATGAGAATCCCTCGCTCCCACCTTGGCAGAGACAAAGCGCCCTTCTTCACTCCCTGGGTGCCTGGGGCCTTGATCGCTGCCAGCAGTTCCTGCTGTTGGCTCTGCCTGTGCAGAAGAGTAACGGGCCTCAGAAAAACGAACTGCTTGATTTTGAGAGAGTGCCGCATAGCTGGAGGGGCGAGGGAAATCAGACAGAGGAACTAATAGAAATGAGACAGCTCCTGAGAAGAAAGCTGTCCGCTCCTGCCTCCTCTCTCAGCCCTGGTCTGTGTGGTAGTGCATGTGTGTGTGTGCGCGCGCTCACTGCGAGTGTGCGGGGCGTGGGGGTGAGCAGGGACCAGCTGGGGCTTGGTGTTGCAGGGCTCCTAGTCTGAGAGCTACCCAGTTAGTAAAATCGGAGTTCACATAAATTTCCGAATTCTCAACCTTTAAAAAAATCCGATCTGGCAATATCGAACCATTATTTCTGTGTATCAACAATCAGTTGCAGTTGAACAGCTTATGCTCCCTTTATATGGAGCATTTGCCCTTCAGCTCCCCTGCTCACCCCCTGCCCCACACGCGTGTGCGCGAGCACACACACATACACACATACACACACACATACACATTCAGCTTCCTTCCTATTTGTTGCTTGTAACCCTGGTATAATGAACTTGTATGTCCTTTTCACGGTTGATGCTATATGTATTTTTTTAACTGCTTGAAACTCTTCCCATCTACTGATGGGTGACAGAGGCCAGTGTCACTTGCTCCAGTGAAATTCAGATCTGAATCCTCCTCCCAATCCTCCTCCCCATTTCCCAGCTGAGACCCTGGTTTGGCGGTGATTCGGGGGGAATGGACCATATGAGATCCTCACTGGGCAGGGCTGGGTGAGCATGATAAGAGCTGGGCTGAAAACTAAGGCCTGGGAGGATTGGGGTGGGGGTGGGGGGGAACTAGAGAATTTAGAGGAAAGCAGGGGAAGGGAGCTAACTTGCTGAGCACTAACCCTGAAGTGCCAGGCTCCCTGCAAGGCAGACACAGGGAGTACAGAGATTCCGAGGAGACCTTTTCTGCACCAAGGGCCCTAGGAGCACTGATCCCACAGTGAGAGCAAAAAAGGAAAGTCGTACGGACCCAGGATTTTTTATAAAATTGATTTTTAGAGAGGGCGGGGGAGAGGGAGAGAAACATCGACTTGTTTCGCTTATTCATGCGTTCATTGGTTGACTCCTCTGTGCCCTGGCCTGAGATGGAACCCGCGGCCTTGGCGTATCGGGACAGCACTCTGACCAACTGAACTACCTGGCCAGGGCCTCGCGGGCCCAGGATTTAACACCAGCGGTGTCTGCTGTGGTCTTCTCCTCCAGGGTCTGTATCTGCCTGGGGTCCTCAGACCTCAGCTTGAGAAATGCTGCCTTTAAAGGTTAACCCTATCACTTTGAGCGATCACTTTGGGGCCAAGGCGATCAAAGCTAGATAAATGCAAATATGGAAATTATATAGCGGTGCTCAGTGTTAAGATATTATCTAGAGGATACAAAAACTGTTTGTGTTGCTTCTTAGATGACCATTGGAATGTAGACACAAAAGGAAGTCTTGGTCATAGAAAATACAACAGATATTAATGAGTTCTCACTATGCACCAGGCAACATTCTAAGCAGTTTCACATATCAACTCATCTAAGCCATAAAAAACAACAACCATCTTGCAGATAAGGAAACTGAGGCTCAGGCTAGCTAAGCGACTAGCCCAAGGTAACAGCTAATAAGCAGAAGAGTCAATATTTGAAGCCAGGTGGTCTGACTCTGAACTTTATGCCCTTGACCATCGCGCTCTATGGCCAACCTCTGAGACTATATACTTGGTGCTGAAGACCCCAGTTTGATAAACTGAAGGTGATGGAAATGTGTAGTGGGGGCTGGGGAGGGCAGGAAGGCTTTGGCAGGTCGTACAGGGAGTACTGGAGGGGCAGGTAGGGGCTGGCAGCTGACAGGGCATTGGGGGTGGCTGGCCACAGCACCAGGTGGGATTCATCAGCCTTGTGTAAACACTTCTCACAGGCAGCTTAACCACTTGAGTGGGTCTGGCCTTCAAAGCTGGTGGGAGCGGCCGGGGAGGGAGGTGCTAAGCTCCCCTGTGGGATAATGATTTATCTCCCAGGCAGGTGGGCTCTCCTGGGGCCTCCCTGAGCGGCAAAGGGGAAGAGGATAGGGACAAGGGCTGGGAGGGACACTTCCACTTCAGCAATTCATATTTCTCATTTTGTAAGGCAAAAACTCAGCCAACTCTCAGAGCAAGCCTATGAAATAGACATAACTATCCCCATTTTATAGATGAGGAGACTGAGGGTCAGAGAGGCTAAGTGACTTGTTCAAAGGCCTCTAACCAGTGGATGGGAGGGTGATGCTTCCCTGGCATCTACAAAGCTTCCCGAAGGCTCCCTGTTTCCTCCTGCCCATGGGCAGATGTGGGTGGGTGAGGGGCAACGCGTGGGTCTGCATCTGCTGTGTGTTGCGAGTGTGTGTTCCTGTGAGTGCGCAGTGGGGCTTCATCCTCTGACTCCCAGGTTGGGCTCCAACTTCCCAGACACATTTTCTTGGGGAGGGACCAGCTCCCCCTTCCCCCAACACCAGGCCAGCGGTCCAGAGACCCGGCTCTCACTGGGCTGGGGGATTATCCCCATTCTGTGTGTCTCTGACCAGGGCAGGCATAGCTGCCTCTTTTATCCCCTCACAAAGGCCGGGGCCGCCGGGCCTGCTGTGTCAGAGTTTCTGTGGCAGGGGGAAGCCTTACTTCCTTTCCTCCCTCCAAGCCCAGAGGGCCACGCAGAGTCTGCCTGCTTGTCAGGGGCCACTGTTCTAGCTCTAGGACAGGTGAAAGGCACAGGGGTGACTCAGCACCAGGAAAAGAAAGCTGAGGGGTCACTCACAGAAGGACAGGGAGCTCCTCTTCAAGAGACACGATGTTGCTGCAGCATGAGGTCTGTGGGGCAGACCTAAAGAAAGGCTTTTAGTTAGAACTGACCAGTATTGGACAGGGGGCAGCCAGCCGGCTCCCAGTGATCCAAAAGTTTGGTGTTATGAAGGTCCACCATATCCCAGCTGCTTGGGTAGCCAGCTCTCATCCCAGGGAATTCTGCAAGATAGGAAAAAGAGCAGATTTCTCCTATAGGGTTGCCAGATGGGCAGTTTGCCATATCCAAACATTCTTTTCTATTTTTTAAAGATTTTATTTCTTTTTAGAGAGAGGGGAAAGGAAGGAGAAAGAGAGGGAGAGAAACATCAATGTGTGGTTGCCTCTCACCCACCCCCTACTGGGGACCTGGACAGCAACCCAGGCACATGCCCTGACTAGGAATCGAACCAGTGACCCTTTGTTTCACAGGCCAGCACTCAATCCACTGAGCCACACCAGCCAGGGCAAACATTCTGAATTCTCATAATTCTCCTAGGTAGACCACATGCGAGTGTAAGAGACATAGGCTATGGACCCCATGGTACCCCAGAATTAATCTTTCTCTCTCCTCCCCCAACAGGCTGGGTTGTGGAGGTGTCCCTGCTGAAGTGACAAGCTCTCCCATGTGATACTCCAGGTGTCTTTGAGGAAAGCTCTCTGGACCTCCTTATGGGCGGATGGAGATGTGGGCTCCCCATACCCTCGCTGCCCCCAGCTGAGATTATGGTGGATTTGGGACACGGCCCAAGCCTGGGCCTCCTGCTGCTGACCCAGCCTCGGGGGCGTTAACAAGTGTCCTGCGCCATCCATCGCCCCAGAGACCACCCCTCCTACCAGGGGCCCGGAGCTGGCGAGTGACTATGCGGCTTGGGCTGTGTGTGGTGGCCCTGGTTCTGAGCTGGATGCATCTCACTGCCGGCAGCCGGGGGATCAAGGGGAAGAGACAGAGGCGGAGTGAGTAATGAGCGGGGCTGGCCATGGAGGGCCTTGGAGCTGTGGCGGGGGCAGGGTGCGGGGTCACCTGGGGGACTAGAGGGCTTTTGGTGGCTGTGTTCTGTGATAACCATTGCTGATTTCTACTTGCGTAGATTACTCAATAGATGATCCTGTTTGTGGGCTATCCAGTTTGTGGATTAATTTGTTGACATTGCCCACTCTGTAGATTACTCCCTTGGTCTATTTTCCCCTTGGTAGACTCTGCTTTCTAGATTAACCCCTCTCTTGTGAGGATCCAGCGTGTGGATTATGGCCTTTGACATAACACCAGCTGTGTGTGGTATCCATGGAGATGATCCCCTGGGCCCCTACCCCAGGCAGGATGCTTGGTTCCCTCCACCCTGACAGTTCAGGGCCCTTTCTTTCAGTGGTGGCTGAAGTGTAGCCCTCAACTCCTTTGGGTCAGGAACTCTGCCCAGCTTGGTGGTAGGCAACAGCTTTCCCTGCCCAGATCATGGGGCAGGCACGGTGGAGCTGGAAGGTCGTGAGACTGTCCACTCCTGTGGCTTTCAACCCTGCCCAGTGGGACTCAAGGAGTTGCACTGGGGGGTGAAAGGGAGGCAACAGGCAGGACTCAGGCGCTGCCCCCCTCCCAGTCAGAGCAACTTTGCTCTTTCCTACTTTCTGTAAGATTCCACATAAGATATCATTGGCAGAAAGGGTTCTCACAGCTTAAAATAAAATAAACCCATCATTGTACAGAGGGGGAAACTGAGGCTAAGACAGGGGAAGAGATGACAGGCTTAAGGACACACAGTCAGCACTGGAACCCAGATCTCCTAACTCCAGTGGGCCGAGTCTTCTTGAAAACAGAACTCGATAGAGTTTGACTTGAACCTGTCCCCACTGCCCTCACTGTCCCTCACAGAGTCCTGTTCTAGGCAGTCCCGAGAATAGGTTCTCTAGCCTCTGCTTAATGTCTCCAGTAATGGGGGTTCCGCACCTGCCCCGTTAGGTTGTAGGAGTGGCCACTGCTCGTGAGAGACGCGTGTCAGGAGTGAGGCGGAGGCCTCTGTTACAGACCTGGGGCTCGACCCCAAGGCCTGTCTTTCAACATCCCCCATCAGAGACGTCACGCCCATGGGCAGGCCGTTCCTCTGACGCCTGGCCCAACCCTTCTTGCTTCCCTTTTAAGTCTGCAGACTGAGGTTGCCAGTGAAGGTTGGAAGGCAGTGGAGTTTGGTTGGGTCTCCACAGGAGTGGCCAAGGGCAGAACCCAGCCCAGGGACAGAAGCTCAGAAAACTGGTGAAGCTGAAAATCCCTGGCTTAACAAACAATTAGAGACGGTTAGGTTTAATCAGCAGCGGGGCCTTGATTTCCCTCCCTCCTCCCCTGTTGCAGCCAGTATTTGGGACTCCACGGGCCAGAAGCAGTTTAGCTGTTTATAGTATCTCCTCTATTTCCGAGATGAGAGAAAGAGTATGAGAGGAGCCACTCACCCTCATGCGACGTGCGCTAGTGACCGCGTTGTCCCCGACATGGGCCGAACCATGCACCCACCTACACCAGGTGCCAGAAGACCTGTTTTTCTAAGCTTTGTACTAACAAAATTAAAATACTGGCCTGGCCATTAGAAAGGGCCTATCCCCAGCCATGACCAATTGAAAACAGCAATTGTGACACTTTTGATACAGCCACATCCCACGGGCTCGGCAGCAGTAACCTGGTTTTTATTACCAAGTGGTGTGAGTGACAGAAATTCTTGATGGTGAGATATGAGGAGGGGATAAGGTGAGGAGAAAGCCTTGGGTGCAGTGAGGGTCCGAGAGAGACATGTGCTCCGAAAGAGGTGAGGTGGCTGTTGCCAAGCAGCGCTGCTCAAGGAACAGCTATAAGGCTGCAAGTGCCACTGTACAGGAATATAGCGAGGCTTACGTGAGACGATACGTCATAGGTAGGGAGATCTCTGTGAAATATCAAGCTCCATACTGACTTCAGGAGGCATGTCATTGTTATATAAACAACGTGTGGGCCATTTTGCCCTCGCGTGTCCAGGGAAGGTGGGGGAAAAGAACGAGGAGCCAGACATCTGTGTGTGGGTGCTCTGGCCTGCCGACCACGTGGACGGGCACTGGGCAGACTGTGGGGCGGAGGTAGGCTTGCTATGTACATGAGCCTCAGGCCTGTCCACTCTGTCCAACATCCTGTAACCATGTGACTATGGGGCCACCAGAAGCCACCTGATATAGCTCTGATCCGGAGCCACACACCAGTTTTAAGCCCAGAAATGGCCGATATTGGGTATGAGTGATGGTCCCCCTGCAGGCAGTGGCAGAAGCTGAGCAAAGAGTTCTCCAGCTATGAGCTGAGCCCTGGTAGGGTCCTCCTCCTCTTCCGCTCACTGAGGACGCATCCAGACCCCGAGCCTCCCGTTCATTCACCCTCACCGGCCCTCACCCTCTCCCCACCGCCTTCCCGCGTGCACGTCCTGCCCCTCACGGGGCCTCACTCCCTCACCATCCCCTTACTGAGTAAAGGGGAGGTTGACGGCCCCTCCCCTTACTGAGACACTTCCCCTGTCAGATTCCTGGGCCTGTTCACCCAGTCCTGTCCCCATGAAGCCCCCATTCCTTCCCTGACCCCCCTAGAAACCGGACCCCCTCTTTATCCTTTCTCACCGCCCCATCCCCCACCCGGAGCTTTCATCCGCTCCTGCACTGACCATCTGTAGAGCCCTTCTCTCACTCCTGGGGCCATTCCCAAATGTCCCTGTGGAACCTGCAGAGCCCGGCTCTGGGTCAGAGAAATGAATCTCGAGAAGTTTCTGGAGGAGGTGGAGGGGGGACAATTTCAATCTAGTGTCTCGATGCTCCAACAGGATGAAAGGAGGAGGGGAGCTGGGAGGGCCCAGAGCCAGTACCTCCTGAGCTGTTTTTAGAGATCGGTAGGTGATCTTTGGTAAACGGGTGGGGAGTGGGGGGGGTGAGCCAGCATGTCCGCAGGATGGAGGAAGAGGCTGTTTGCTCGGGAAATGGGGGAGAGCTAGGGGCTGTAGATGGAGAAATGGTTTCTAAGAGGAGTTCTGGGGAGCCCTGGGGTTTCAACTGGGGCAGCTGTGCTCATATCGATTTCATACATGGAGAATCTCTCCTGTTAAAAAGAAAGGTTGTGCTGCTAAAACGAACAGCCCAACACCCCTCAGGATAGAGCACGGACAGCTGCCCGGGGGCCGACGGGGAGTCTCGAGGGGAGGGGGCCTCAGAGGTGGGCAGAGGTCAGATGGTGGAGCACTTGGTACTTGCCAGGCTGAAGAGCCTGCACTTGGCCGGACTTGAGCTATGGGCGACGAGGAGCCACCGAGAGGCTTTAATCAGGGGAGTAGCAGGTCCAGTGCAGGGCAGGGTGAGGGGAGGTGGCTTGAGGTGGGGGGCACACAGGGCAGTTTAAAGTTTATTTGGGTCCAGGTGAGAAAGAGTGAAGGTCTAAACTAAGCTCCCAGTTGAGTTGAAGAATGCCGATCTTCCCAGGGAGGCAGGCCCGGTGACCTTGGGCACCAGAAACAGACGCATCTCCTGGGAGAGTGTGAGGCCCCAGAAGGCCCCTTGCCTACCCCCTCACCGAAGCCCTATTCCCTGTCACCCCCACTCCCACCGCTACCAACTTAACTCAGGTCTCTTATTGAGCTGATTTCCAAGGCCGTTCCTCCTCTGGGTCACGGCGAGTTCCTCTCCACCCCTCACTGACCTTCATCCAACCCACCCCGAGCCCCATTCCTATCCAGTCCCTCTCCCTGCACTCTTTCAAACACTTGGTGAGCTCTGTTCATATATCCACGTCCCTGAGCCTCCGTCTCACTCACCACATCCTCAACCCTATGTTCTGGGGGGACCCTCATCCTTTCACTAGGCTCCCGTTCCGAAATAAGACAGGCTCTGCCCTCCAAAGCTCTTTCTAGTGGGAAAAAAGACACTTAGAAGATAATAACGACATGTGGTGATGTCTACTATGATGGATACACGTCCTTGGGATGTGGGAACATAGAGAAACACTCCATCCAGATTTTGCAGGCAGGGAAGATCAGGAGAGACTTCCTGGAGGAGGTGGCTTTAGTTCTGAGGCTTGAAGGAGTTAGGCAGGCCCCGGAGGAGGCACAGAGTGTCCCAGGCAGAAAGACCAACTTGCACAAAGGCAAGAGGTGTAAAGCAGTGTGATGCGTCCAGAGAAACAAGAATAGTTCCACATCGCTTAGGGACAATGTGGAGAGATGAGGCCGGTGGGCTCAGCTCGTGGAAGCTTTTTAGGAGAGGTGGAGGAGCTGAGTCTTAATTCTACAGGCATAGGGAGCTATTGAGGGATTTTAGGCAGGGGTGTGACAACCTCAGCTTTGGTTTTAGAAGGATGGGTAATTGGGAGAAGACAAGCCATTCTTCAGGGAGGCAAGAGTGCTAATTATATGGACATCAACTTGAAGGGTTTTGGACAAGGATGAAGGAGGAGGAGAAGCAGCAGAGAAATGAAGGAGGGCACAGCCTTACTTTCCTGGCTCAGTGAAACGGGCTTCACTGAGTGCTTGGGAACAGAGTGAGAAGGGGGTGGGGAGGGCAGAGCTATGTCAGGGGTGGGTGTTGTGAAGAAGTTGGGAGGAAGGTGCCACCCCTCTTTGTGCCCGCCACTGAGCCCACCCAGCCTCTGGCCGGGCCACAGCCCTGCAAGGCTGCTCGTCAGCATGCCCCTCCCACCCCATCGTAGGCACAGGGGCTGGAGGGAACCTGTCCAACTGACGCTGCCCGTGCCCCTCTGTGGGCCCTGTCCTTGCCCGTAGAATAAAGCCCTATTTTCAGTTCTGCGAGCACTCACTCCAGGGCGGCCAGTGCCCCAGAGCCTTTGCACAGGCCTTTCCTCCTGCCTGGCACACCCTCTTCACCTAACCGGCTGGGGCAGGGAGTGCCCTCCATTGCTCCTCCGTTCACCACAGTGTATAGCCAACCCTGTTTCCCACATTCCTGGGTGGGTTTTTGTTGCTACACCTCCACATTTCCAGCTCCTAGCAGCTCTGGGCATGTGTTAGGTGTGCAATAAACGTCTATGGAATGAGTGAGCTTTGCTTTTTCCCTTGGCATTATTATGCAACACCCCCAACACACACACACACACACACACACACGCAGAGCCCCCCATCCCCTGGCTCTCCACCCCCTCCCTGCCCATTCTTTTGCCTTGCTAAGCTGAGAACACCCTTTGGTTCCTACCCCCTTGATAAGCATCCCTTTCCTCATTGAACTGATCCCTGCCTGTTGCTGAACCCCTCTCCTCCTTGCTGAGCCCCAAAACCTCATGAAGCTCAACTCCCTAGTCCCTTGTTCCTGACCCTGGCCGCAAGCCCCAAGGCCAATTTTTCCTCCTGAGTTCTATAACGTGACCCTCCCTTTAAGTGAGCCTTTCGACTGCCTCTGAGTCTTGTGATCACAGTCCCACCCACAGCTGGTCTCTCCCCCGTCTCTCTCTGCGTCCTCTGGCTCTATCTGCCCGTCTCCTTGCTTCACCCCCACCTCCATCCCTTCTGCTCACTCTTCAGCCCACTGTGGTTTGGCTCTCGTCCCTACCACTCCACCAAAGCTGCCCCTCTCAAGGCCACCTCCTCACGCAAGCCTCCCTGGATTCGCCTGAGAGCTCGCTGACCGTGGTCCTCTCTCAACACAGGTCCCTGCGATCTCTCCCTGTTCAACTTGGCCTCTAGCCCCACTCTCTGTCAGTCTCCTCCCACCTCTCCAATGATTCCTGCTTAGCTTCTCTCCGCGCCCCTCTTCCTCTGCTTGTCTGCCGACCATGAGCGTTGCCCGGGCCTCAGCCTTTGGCCACCTTTTCCAGCTGCACAGCTCTTGCCCCGGAATGCCTTCCCCTCTCATGGCTTTAACCCCCGCCATGGCTCCCAGCACGAATCCTGAGTTCTCTCCCCCCTCCCCAACCAGCTTCTTGAAATAAGATGGCTCTCCCTCCTCACCTTCCTTTCACTCCTCAGACACTGCCCCCTGCTCTCCACCACCACCCAAGGCATCGACAACCTGTTTGTTGCTGTTGTTTACATGACACCTCAGCAGCATTTGGCGTGTGAAGCCCCCCTTCCTCTGCGGAGAGTAGTCTTCTCTTGGCTCCCATGATGCAATATGCTTTTGAGTGTCCCCTACCTGCCCAGTTGCTCCTTCTTGGCGTCTAAGCTAGCTCTTATTTTTCTGGCCTTCCCCCTTAACTGTCTAATTCCTCCTCTCACTCCGGGTACCCACTCTCCTTTCTATCCCATGGACCTCTGTGCCTGGGATGACTCCTTACACGTTAAGGACTCCATGTCTCAATCTCCAGCCAAAATATTTCTCTTGAGTTCCAGACCCACAGGTTCCACTGCCTCTGGGTTTCCCACAGGAACCACAATCTCAACACATCTAAGACTCTACTACTCATCGTTTCCTTACCCAAACCTGCTCTTCCTCCTGTGGTCCCTCTCTCGCTGAAGAGCCGACAGCTACCCTGTCACGCCAGCCCGACGCCTCCAGGTCATCCGCGGCCTGTGCTTTCCCCGGTATCGCCTAGTCTTGATGATTAGACCACCTGGATATCTCACGTGTGTCTCCTCCCTTCTACCCCCTCGGTTCGGCTCCTTGTCTTTGAACCTGGGAGTCCTCCTACCTCTAATTTTGCCCTCCCACAGCACGCTCCGTGCTACAGAGCGATCTTTCTAAAATCGAATCCAGGCCGTGTCTCCTGTTTTAAAGCCCACAGCGACTCCTCCTCGCCTTTCAGATCCCTGTGGGTGCCACACTTTTGCTCGCCGTATCATTGATAGTTCCGAAGGAAAACGCACCCTGAGATTTGTCGTTGGGGGAATGGGAGGTAGACAGCGGGGTTCTGAGAAGCTCTTTGCACGCCGGTTCTTCACAAAAGTCATAAGGAAGGAATAAATAAGTATGGGAACACAGCTGCAGAGGCTGCAAGCGGGACACCTGGCCGACTTCAGTTATTGAAACCAAGGCAGAAATATAGAGGATGCATTCATTTCAACGATGAATTAAATAAAAACCTTGAGTAATAGAGGATTTACTATATTTGAGGTAGAAATGGTAGCTAATATCTACAATGATTTAATTAATTTCTAATATAGCTGAGTAAAGGCCCAAAGCGGAAAAATAACACCAGGGCTCTCTCGTGCATCCAATACAACATTTGGAGTGTTTTTGCTCTCATAACAAGTAAACCAACAAGAACAGTATTAGCTTTCTTAAGTTTATTGATTAATTAAATAACATTGACTCTATACAGATAAATTTAATACTCAGCCTCGTCATACTTTCAGTCTTCACCTCACCTTGTATTGTCCCTACCGTAGACTTTGTGCCCCCTGCCGGGAACACACCCTGACTGTGGAGCCTTGTTCAAGTAACGTGGCTTCTTTGTTTCCTCGTCAGTAAAAGTGAGGATTCAAAAGAAAATGATAGTACCTACTTTGTGGGTTATAAGGGTTAAATGAGTCAATACTTGCAAAGCCACAGAATGTCAACATTTAGCAACACACTACCATTTCTATGGTTATGATTTTGTTGTTATGGTTATCGTTGTATTTGTTGTTCTCCTCTTCCCTTCTACTCACCTGCCTAAGTCTTACTCCTCTCCTGTTGTGAAATCAGGGCTCATCCCTGGAGCAGAGGCTGCTCCCCACAATCCTCCCAAGGGGGCATCCTCATGTCCCTTTTTCAAGGGTGGGAAGGGAGGCACAACAGTTGCAGGGCAACAGTCTGGGGATGGACTCCAGGTCCAGCCAACACTGAGGCCCGAGTCCGGGTGCTGCAGGATCTCCTGCCATCTCCCTTCTCATTCCCCCAGCTCCCTGTCTCCGGCCTGTCGCTCCTCGCTGCCTGGCTCCTCCTAAGTGACTCATTACTACCCTCCTTCCTTCTCAACTTGCTCCGCTTCCCATGGGCCTCTTTTAGGGACTGGCCTCACCGTTCACCCGTTCACCCGTACCATCGGCCTGAATACTGGGACTCTCCCAGACCCCTCCTCCTCCTGTTGGCCACTGGGGGCTACTGACTGTTTTCCCTCAGCATCTCTGCACCAAATTTTGCCTAAGATTCTCTCATCTTTCTCACCTGGGTGATCTGGGCAGCTTCTTTCCAGACGGTCCTTCAGTCTTTGGTCTTCACCCAGGCTGCCAGTCAGAGCAGGTCTCGCTCCTGCTTAAAACTCGCCAATGGCCCTGTGTTGTCTAATCAGCTCTGAGAAAGGTCCCAAGAAAAACCCTGCAAAATGTTTGGGAAGTACAGCACTCCCTCTCCCCCTCTTGCCATAAAGAATCTTGTTTAAACTTGTTGGACCCAGGGCTTCTCAGCTTTACCTGAGACAGTGGCCCCTGTGAACATTTAGGGGGATCATGTTCCAAGGAATACTCCTTGGGACGTGCTACCCGGCAGGATCAAGTGCAAGTTCCTTAGCATGATATAAAAGGCCCGTTAAGGTAGGACTCCTTATGTTTCACCACTCTCCTCCCCACTGCCCTGCACCCCAAATTATCTGCTATTCTCCTTGGGTTGTTTTATACCTCAGTAGCCTTGCTCCTAGAGAACCCTCGTCTCTACTTTCTAATGGACAAATCTACACATTCTTCAAGCGCTGGCTCAAATGGCACCTCCTCTGTGACTCCTTCCCTCTCTTCTTTTTGGGTCCACTGTTGCTTGGTGTGGTAGCTGTCAGCATTTGCCTGTTCGTGGGTCTGTCTGCACCACTGAAAGATCCCTGCAGGGTAGGTGTCTCTGCCTCCACATCCCCAGCGCTCACCCTGCACCAAGTACCTGGGAGGGGCTTGGTGGGTGTTGGTTGAACATGTGGATGAGGAAACAAGATCAAAGGTCTGCTGTCGGCCCGCCATCACACTGCCTCAGAGGACGATTCTAAGCCAGGGTCTCTCCACCTCAGCGCCACTGATATTCTGAACCAGGTAGTTTGTTGTAACAGCTGCCCTGTGTGCTGTAGGCTGTTTAGCAGTGGCTCTGGCTTCTCTCCCGTAGCTGCCAGTAGCAACCCCCTTCGCCAGCATAACAATAAAAGTTTCCTCTAGACATTGCCAAGTGTCCCCTGGGGAGCAGTATCGCCTCTGGTTGTAACCACTGTTCTAGACATAGGTTATTCCAGTTGTCTTCTTGTCTCTAGGCCGATGATGTTTTTCTCCAATAGTTTTGACCCATTATCCTTCTTGTCCTTAAAGCTTTCTTAAGGATAAAAACCCTCCTTCCTCTGGAGAGGGTAGGGGTAAGTTCCAGGAAGGGCGTGGCTCCAGTAGCCTCTCTGGGGATGGTGAAGCAAGCCTGGAGGGTGAGCTTGTGTTGTGCCTGGAGCTATGGAGGCATTTGTTGTGGATGCGAGCTCTCTCTCCAGGCATCTGTGCTGTTCCCTTGAGAGAGGATTCTGGGGAGGTTTATAAAGCAGAGAGCTGCCAGCCTGGCTTGCGCTTTCTAAGAAGCACATTGATTCTGCAGGAGGAAAGTCCTATGGACTCCCTCCCTATCCTCGTGGGAGCCTGGGAAAGCTTGAGGTCTCTCCAACGACCACCTTCTCACCCTCATTCCATCCTTGCAGTCAGTGCTGAGGGGAGCCAGGCCTGCGCCAAAGGCTGCGAGCTCTGCTCTGAGGTCAACGGCTGCCTCAAGTGCTCGCCCAAGCTGTTCATCCTGCTGGAAAGGAACGACATCCGCCAGGTGGGCGTCTGCTTGCCGTCCTGCCCTCCTGGATACTTCGATGCCCGCAACCCCGACATGAACAAGTGCATCAGTGAGTGTGGGCAGGGCTGGAGAAGGGCTCCAGAGACTCTGGACACTGGAGAGGGGGAGGTGCGTTGAACTGTTGCTGGCCCGCAAGAGGTGTCAGAGGGGACTCCAAGAAGGGGAGACGAGGCCTCTGATTCCAGAATCCGGTTGCTGGCCAGGCATCTCCCCTGATATCCCATCCACATTCCCAACCCAGAGTGTCTGTATCAGAACTGCATCTCCCCCCTCCAGACCTGCACTCACCTGTGTATTTCCACACGTCAGTCTGTGTCCCAAGCCACCACCCAAGCTGCAGACCTGAGATCCAACCACTCATTGGTGCCATCCTCCATCCATCCAGTAACCGAATCATGCCTGTACCACTTCCTTTCAGTCCTCACCGCCATTGTCGTACCCAGGCTCCCCTCTTCCCCCTCCTGGACAATTGCAATAGCCTGTTGATCTGTCCTCCAACCCTCATCTGGTCCCCTTCGACCTGCCCTCCTCACTGCAACCAGGAAGATGCTTCTGAGACACACAACCTATCCCGGCACACTGCTGCTTAAAAACCACCGCTGCTCTGCTGACTGCAGAGAAAGTCGGGCCCCAGCCGACCTGCCCATCCCCTCTTCCTCCCCCTGGTCTTCTCACTCAGCCGCTTTCTCCCACACCAGCTATGGTTTCAAGTGCTTCAAGGCACGTGCTGTCACACTTCCATTCCATCTCAGCTGTGACGTGCTGGGGGACACACAGTGAACACACTCCAGTGAACACAGCCGATACCCCCTCCCATTTGTTCAGTGCCTTAGTTGAGAATGCGTTTCCAGCTCTCATATCAGAAGGAAGACGGGTCCTGACAGCAGAGCTGGAAGGGATTGACTGACCCCAGCTCAGCCAACCCGGGCTGTGCTCTCAACTCTGCTACTTGTTCATTGTGCGACTTTGGGCATGTCGTAACCTTTCAAAATCTCATCTTTAAAATGGGAGTACCAGTTTTTACCCCTGGGGTTTGTGTGGGAGGCATATGTAAAGCCCTTCGTGTCTGGCACTCAATAAATGGTAGCTGCTTTTGTTCTTACTGTGTTCTGCCTGCAACCAAACCGGGGGATCAGAACATGAGAGAAGGGGGACGGAGGCAAAGCAGAGATAAAGCCACAGAGGCTAGAGGGGTGGGGAGCTTGTGAGGTCGGAGGCAGGACCCTGGGGCTGCCCTCTTGGCCCTCAGGGTATTTGGGGTGGGGAGTTCCTGGCTGTGCCAGCTCCTGGGAAACTGGCAGCCCAGGCTCCAGGTGCCAGAGGCTGGGAGGAAGTAAGCCCCGCCCACAGTCTGGGAAGGGAGAGATTGTGAAAGACCCTGCCTGCTTCTCCAGCCCTGAACCCATCCTCCCCCCACTTCCCCAGAGGAGGGAGAGCTGGCGGGAGGGCATGGGGAGGGACCCAGGAGTCCAACCGAGGCGGTTCCTGGAACTCGCCTTGTGGAGGGAGAGGAATTTGCCCTGGGATTTCTTGCCCCTCCTCCAAGTGGATTCTTTCTGCCCCGGGCAGGAGGAGATCCAGGGTTTGGGTCTCGTGGATGCCCAGCAGTGGGGGAAGAGGGGACCACACAACCATGGTCAGGCGGTCACTGTATCCCTCAGCTCGGCCCTGACTAGGGGGCCCCCTGGGAGACCCTCCTTTCTCACCCCCGCCCAACCGAGAGGTCCCTGCCCTCCTTCTCTGAAACTGACTCTCTTGGGCCTCACCTTGGATTCCAGGGCCTGGGATTGGGTTCGGGTTGGGACTGGCTGATCCTGGTGAGTCCCAACCAGCCCCGAAGAGCAGCCGCTTTGGCTTTCTCCGCCCGCCCCTGTAGTAATCGCAGCTCCAGACCACTGTCTTGCTTTCGGTGTGGGTGGGCCTGGACGGTGGGCGTCAGGATGGGGGTAAGGGGAGGCGTCCACTTCCAGGCTGAGCCAGAGGCCCCCACTCTGGTCCTCTCCTCAGAATGCAAGATTGAGCACTGCGAGGCCTGTTTCAGCCACAACTTCTGCACCAAGTGTAAGGAGAGCTTGTACCTGCACAAGGGCCGCTGCTATCCGACCTGTCCCGAGGGCTCCGCGGCGACCAACGGCACCATGGAGTGCAGCAGTCCTGGTGAGTCAAGTGGGTGCTGTGGGCAGAGGGTCCCCAGGAGGAGGGCAGACCAGGCAGAGTGTGGCCCAGGGCACTGTCCAGAGAAACCTTATCCCACGACCACCCTCTGGGGTTTCCCTCAGGGCTGGTCTGACCTCTGCGCTGAGCCCCAGGTAGAGAGCAGGTGGGAGAAGCTCCCCTGGGCTATTCAGGGCCAGAGGAGGAGATGTGACCCTCCCCCTCTTCTTTCTCTCCCTTCCCGCCAGCTCAATGTGAAATGACCGAGTGGTCCCCGTGGGGGCCGTGCTCCAAGAAGAAGAAGCTCTGTGGTTTCCGGAGGGGATCTGAGGAGCGGGTGCGAAGGGTGCTCCACGCCCCTGGGGGGGACCATGCCGTCTGTCCCAACACCAAAGAGAGCCGGAGGTGCACAGTGCGGAGGACGCCCTGTCCTGAGGGTGAGCCGCAGCCTCTGCCTCCCTGGGGTCGGGGGTCAGGCACAGCCACAAGAGCTCTGACCACCTCTGCTTCCTGCCTGTGGCCCAGGAGAGGGTCTCAGGCCAGGGTCAAAGAGGGCATCCTCAAATCAAGACCCCATGCTGTGCAAACCAGCACCCGGTCCTGGCAGAGACCCAGAGCTCTGTGTGGTGGGAGCTGGAAACTTCTGGGTCCCTATCCTTTCAGTTTCTCCATTTCTTCTGAGCCGGCGGATGTTGGCACTGGAAGGGCCCTCAGAGGTCTGATGAGAGCATGGAAGGGGGTGCGAAGACCAGAGATGTGTGGTCATTTGACCAAGGTCATTTAGCCTGCCGTCGGCAATGGTGTGGCAGCTGGCCACGGGGCGGTGGGGCCATCCTACTTGTCCTAAAAACTGAACTGAACATCTTGGCCCATTAGGATCCCAGGTCTGAGGAAGACATGAGGCATAGGAAAGTTTGGGGTTTATCCAGGGTTAGAGGATGAAAAGGCTCTTGGGCACCCCCCCTAATATCGCAGGGTCCTCTGACACAGCTGATGGTCAGAGGAGGCCTTAAGGGCACCCCAACTGCATAAAATCAGCGTTTCCAGCCTCCTCCCGGCCTCCCACTGCCCAGCTTCCTCACTACTCCCCTCCCAGGCCCATGGCCATGGCCAGGGCCTCCCTGTATGTGGCAAGACGCCCTGTGTTGATTCTTCCTGCTGTTGGGTTGCAGGGCAGAAGAGGAGAAAGGGAGGCCAGGGCCGGCGGGAGAACGCCAACAGGAACTCCAGCAGGAAGGAGAGCAAGGAGGCGGGCGCCGGCTCTCGGAGACGCAAGGGCCAGCAGCAGCAGCAGCAGCAGCAGCAGCAGCAGCAGCAGCAGACAGAGGGGCCGCTCACATCTGCAGGGCCCACCTAGGGACATTCTTCAGCCTCCAGGCCCATGCAGAAAGAGTGATGGAAACTTTATTGAACTGGAGCCCAGGGTCGACATGTATACATACTCTGCACATGCACATGGACACACAGACCACCACGTCCAAACATGCAATCAACATACATGGAAACACAGACACACAGACACACACTTGAGGCCACCAGAAGACACTTCTATCCCTCAGACATCACGACGTGAACAGGGCAGGGAGGCGGCAGGCTCAGCTCTGCCCAGAAAGGGACCCAGCAGCACACTTGGCTTGCGATGCCCCCTGTGGATGTGGCCAAGAGAACATTTCCCGGCGTCCAGGCCCACACTTTGCAGAGTGGAACCTTCTGGAGGAGCCGGTGGGACGAGCCAGAGGGATGAGCCGGAGGGACGAGCCCAGTGGGGCAGACAGGGCCCAAAGCATGAGGCCTGTTCCTCCTTTCCAGCTGTGTAACTTGATTGTCGTTACACATCCATGACCTATGTCGGGACTGCCTGGACTCTGAAAACTGCTTAAAGGTTTATTTCAAATTAAAAACAAAAGCTAAATGACAATAGTAGCTCCAGGCACCACATTCTTTTTCAGGGTACAGGGACTGGTGGGGTACACACAGGGGTGGGAAGGGACAGGGCTGGATGTTTAAGAGAGCCTCTAATGACCTCCTGGACAGGGTAGGAAGAAAACTTTGGGGATACTCACGGTGGAGCAGCTTCCCTATGTCCTTGTTACCCAGAGTGTGGTCTGTGGGTCACCACTGACGTCATCACTGGGCAGCTTGTTAGTGATGAGAATCTCGGGTCCCATCCCAGAACTGATGCCCTGGAGTCTGCATTTTAAAAGGGTTCCGGGTGACTGGCACGCACGGTCAAACTTGAGAAGCATTGTGCCAATTACCGCTGAGGATGAAGGGATTCTGGTCAGCTACAGAGGAAGGCTTTCTGTTCAGGAGGCGTGGAATCTCTACTCCAAAGGGCTACAGTGGCGCTCCGAGGGGAAGGGAGAGCTCAGGCCCTCTGAGATGGTTGGGGTCAGTGGACCCAAAGGCAGAACAGTGGGCATCTCGTAGCATTCGGAATGTCTACTGGCAGCTGTCCATGCACCAAGCTCTGGACTAAGTGTTTGGTTTCTAGTGGGGAACCGGACATGGGCCTTGGTCTCGTGGAGCTAAGAGGTTGGTGGGATTGATAGGCGGGAAACCAGTAAGCATCCAAGTCTATGCCTGCTTCCAACTGGGTGGAGTTAAGGGCAGGCAGCTACTGGCACATACACATAGCTGTGAAAGTGAATGAAAGTGAATGAATGTAAAAGACTTTATCTCAGGGAAGCTTTTCAGAGCAGGTGATATTTGAGCCAAGCTTAGGACAAGTAGAAGGAGTTAAGACAAAGAGAAGGAATGGCATTCCAGACCAATGCTGTCCAATAGTAACATAATATGAACCAATTATGTAATTAAAAGTTTTCTAGTAGCCACATTTAAAGAGTAAAAAGAAACCAGTGAAATGAATTTTGATTCTATCGTCTATTCAACTAAATATACGCGAAATGGTACCTTTTTAACATGTAATCAATATAAAAAATTAGTAATGAGATATTTTACATTTTTTTCAAACTAAGCCTTTGACATGTGAAGTATTTTTTATAGCATCTCTTATTTTAGACACTGAATTTTCACCAGAAAGAGCTGAGCTATATTTACACTTGATCTTAGCCAAAAGGCCGAGCAGAGAGGGTTGAGCTACACTTAGATTTCATAAAAATCCAAGTTGAAAAGTGGATTTACATTCTCAAGTTATTTCGAGAATAGTTAAGTTTGCCAATGTTGAATTGAATGTTCTTAAATGTTTAATTTAATTAACCAACGTTAAATAACGTTAACCATTCCGTTTTTCAGTTGCACTGGCCATGCTTCGAGTGCTCGCTGGCACACGTGGCTCGTGGCTACCGCATTAGACAACAGAGTTCTGCGCAGAGGGCGTGGCCCAAGCAAGTGTCCTGTGGTGGACTGGAACTTGTCCGAGGCACCGAAAGAAGGCCAATATAGCTAGAAGGCCTGGAGGGCGAGTGAGACGGGATACAATCTCAGAAAGGTCACCCAGAGTTGGGTCTTTATTCTCAGCACCAGAGGAAGGTGCTGAAGTGTTTTTACGTTGCAGGTCAACACGGCCAGATCTGTATTTTGCCAAGTTCGTGTTGGCTGTAGTGTAGGAGACGGACTGGAGGGCAGCTGCTTAGGAAGCCGTTGCTGTCATCCAGGTGAGAAGTGTTGAAGGCTTGGACTAGGGCGTGGCGGTGGAACGGGAGAGAAGTAGACAAAGCCAAAAGGTATTTGGAGGATAAAACTGGCAGAGTTTGGTGATAAACTGGATAGGGAGGAAGGGAGAGAGGGAGAGAGAGGTGTGAAAGACCAAGCCCCCGCCCGTGGCTGGCTCGAACACCCAGCCAGATTTTGGTGCTGTGCCCTGCGATAGGGAACCCATGCAGAAGAGCAGATTGGGAGGAGAAGGGAGAACATCACTTTGGTTTTGACCAGGTTGAGTTTGAAGTGCCTCTGAGGCAACCTGGTGAAGATGATGAGTCGCCCTTCTGTACACGCAATCCAGG
Source organism: Mormoops blainvillei (assembly GCA_004026545.1). Taxonomy (NCBI): domain Eukaryota; kingdom Metazoa; phylum Chordata; class Mammalia; order Chiroptera; family Mormoopidae; genus Mormoops; species Mormoops blainvillei. The sequence goes on along the minus strand of PVJD01005478.1, from coordinate 82,977 downwards.
TCAGGAGGGCACAGGGAACACCTGAGCTGGAATATAAACTGGGATAGAGAAGGTCATCGAGGCTGTGGGTCTGGACGAGGTTGACTAAAGAGAGTACTGGGTGACCAGAGGGCTCGGGACTCAGGTCAGCGGCCCTTCAAGTGTGAAGGTCAGATAATGGAGGGTCAGTTGGCAAAGGGGTCAGAGAAGGAGCAGGCAAGAGGGGAGCCAGGGCAATGTCGTGTCCCCGAAGCCAGCAAGCAGGAGGGGAGAGGGAGAGGCCCGAAGGCTGCTGAGACGCAAGGTAAACGAGGACTGGAAATTGACCACTGGGCTTACAACACGTGTGCCAGTAGTGACCTTAGCGAGAGCTATTTGGGGAAAGGGCTAGAGGTAGAAATCAGCACAGAAAATTCCTTCGAGAAGTTTAGCTGAGGAAAGGAGAGAAATAAGACAGGGACTAGAAAGAGATATAGGGTCAAGAGGGTCCTTTTTCTTTTTCTTTTTTTTTTCAGGTGGGAAAGACTTAAAAATGTTTAAAACCTGCTGGGAAGGGTCCAGTTAAGGGAAAGAGAATGAATACCCAGGAGGGACAAGGGGGAAGGCCGTAGTGGAAGGTTCCAGGTGAGGGACAGATGTACAGGAGCAGGGAGAGGGTGATATAGGTGTGGGAAGGTTGGGAGATTTGGAAGGTGGGACATCTCAGGTCTGTGCACCGGACACTCTGTGGGGCTTATCCCACCGATACCTGTGAGCCCTTTCACTGCGGGCCGGGAACCTGGGTGGTCACGGGTGGCCCAGGGCAAGCTCTGGCCTCACCCACCCAGCTCCTCACCTTGCCTCTTTCCCCGGCTGTGACTCTGTCTTTGCCAGTCTCTCTGGCCCTATCAGTCTTCCATCTCTGGTTTTGGTCTCTCCGCCTTTGCCCCTCTCTGTGTCTCTGACTCTGTCTGCTCCTCTGTCTCTCTTTTCATCACCCTGTCTTTCTCTGTTCCCACCTCACCCTCTGATTCTATGTGTGTGTCTGCCTCTTTTCTTTCTGCTTCTTTTTTAAATAGTTTATTTACTTATTTTTATTGAGAGGGTAAGGGAGATAGAGAGAGAAAGAGAGGGAGAGAAACATCAGTTGTCTGCCTCTCACATGCACCCAACCGAGGACCTGGCCCATAACTCAGGCATATGCCCTGACTGGGAATTGAACTGGTGACCTTCCAGTTCACAGGCCAGCACTCAACCCACTGAGCCCCACCAGCCAGACAATTTCTGCTTCTCTTCTGGGTGTCAGTCATCAATCCCTGTGCATCTTGGTTTTGTCTGGCTCTGATTTGTTCCAATCTCCCAGATCCTTAGGTCCTCCATACTCAAAGTGTGGCCTCGGATCACCAGCCTCAGTCTCATCTGGGAGCTTGTTAAAAATGCAGAACCTCAGGCTCCTCCCAGACCTCAAGAATCTTAATCTGCCTCATAATAGATGATCCTCCAGGTAATTCATGCTGATGTTAAAACATTTGAGAAGCATTGCCTTAAGCTTTCCTCTAAAACAACAAGCCCTGGCTGGTGTGGCTCAGTGGATTGAGCGCCAGCCTATGGACTGAAAGGTCACCACTTCAATTCCCGGGTCAGGGTACATGCGTGGATTGCAGGCCAGGTCCCCAGTTGGGGGTGTACAAGAGGCAGCCTTTTCCTCCCACATGTTTCTCTCCCTCTCTTTCTCCCTCCTTTCCTCTCTCTAAAAATAAACAAATAAAATCTTTAAAAGAAAACCCAACATCGAAACAAAAATCCAGAGTTTTAGCAACACGGAATGATCTGGACCCTCCTGCACCTCCTGCACCACCTTGGTGATGCTCTGAGTCCTTTAGCTTCTCTGCATCACCTCCTTGAGCCTCCTAAAGCGACTCCTGAAGCTCTAGGCAGGTAAGCGATGGAACATAATAGGCTTCCACATCTGCAGAAGTACTGGTGGGAGGGAATTCTGACCCTGATAATGCTGGGTGCTCTCAGGTGCAATTCCCGTGTATCCCTGAACACGGTAGCCCCGCCTGGACCTACTCAGACCTACTCCTGTCTGTCTCATTCTGCCCTTTCAGGAATGAATGTGTCCTTCCCTGGCTGGGGTAGCTCAGTGGATTGAGCACCAGCCTCCAAACCAGGAGTTGCAGGTTTGATTCCCCGTCAGGGCGCATGGCTGGGTTGTGCGCCAGGCCCCAGGAAACCAATTGATGTTTCTCTCCCTTTCCTTCTCCCTCTCTTCCCCTTGCTCTAAAAACAAATAGATAAAACCTTTAAAAAAAAGAGTAAGAATATTTTTTTGAGCAGGAGCTGGGGTGTGGTTTTCAAGATGGGGGATAGCTAGCTACTCACAGCCCTAGAAGCAGGCCACCTGAGGCCAGAGACCATAGGACCGATCAGAAGTCACATGTGGTTTTCTGGGTGAGTGGGGATCATGTCAAGATTCCTGCCCTGGCTAGGTAGCTCAGTTGGTTAGAGCATCATTCCCACACACCAAGGTTGCAGGTTTGACCCTCAGTCAGGGCACATACAAGAAGCAACCAATGAATTCATAAATAAGTGGAACAACAAATCGATGTTTCTCTCTTTCTCTCTCTCTCTCTCTCTCGTTCCCCCACAAATCAATAGATAAAATTTTTTTTTAAAGGTTCTTAACTACTCCCAAGGTTTAGGCAATAATGGTACATGGTTTGCTTGCGACTGCTATCTGCCCACATATTCATTTGGAAAACGTTAGCCTTTTTCTCTACAGGGTCACAGGCTTTGTCAGACTAACACATTTCTGGCTGCCTTACCCAGTGCCAGCTCAGCGTGTTTCAGACCAGGGCTCCGGAGAAAGCGCTTGCTTTCTGTTTCAATATTTTGGGTGATGGGGTTGTGTTTTCTGGGTTTGTTTTTCTTTAAGTCTTCTCTCCACCCTACCCCTACCCCCCATCGCTGGTTTGTTTGGTTTGGTTTGGTTTGGTTTGGTTCAGAAGGACTAAGAGGGAATTTAGGAAAATGGTCAGCTTCCTGGGCCCTGAGTCAGGTCCCTGACACAGAGCCAGTGACCTAGGTACTGGCTTCTTTGCCCCTGACTCTTCCAGCGGTGGTCCAGACCCGACTGAGACAGACGACAGCAGGTGGAAACCTTGCTGAAAGGTGGCACAGAAGGAAGACCAGACCAGAAAGAACAGGTTCCATGTTGAAGGATTAAGTGGATTCATTGCAAACAGCCTGGAGGACTGTCCGGCTAGTGAGAGGGGGCAGAACAAAAGCCTAGTTGTAGGGCAGTAGGGGAGATCTGAAGATCGGATGCCTCCGGGGTTGCAGAGACCGAGCATACCAGAGTTGGATGCACCTGTTTGGCGTGGTCAACTTCCTGGCTCTCCTGGGAGAAAGAGCCGACACAGGGTAAAGAATAAACACGTTTTGGCCGGAGGCTTTGTTGAGGCTCTTTCAGCATCACATAGGCTCTGGGTGACCAACCGCTGAAGGGGGTGGTGGGACAGCTGCTAAACGTGGGTCCCCTTTGTCTGGCACATCTAGCCTGCCAGGTGGGTGGTGGGGAGGAGAAGAGGCCCAAGTCAGTGGCTGGAGAAGGTGGCTTGGGTCCTACCCTAGAGCCTTCCAGAACTTAAGTAGGAAATTGCGAAACAGGGCTACATTTTGAAAGAGAAAGTATGTGAAATATGGTTCCTCCCTCGCCTGTCCGCTCTCCCGGAGCTTTGTGCGGGGAGGTGGGTGAGATGGGCTCCTGGCTGGTCTCAGTCTGGCATGAGAAAGAGGGCAGAGCCAAGCCCCCAAAGGTCCCTCAGGCCATGCTGCAGCAGCTGTCAGCCTTTGGTTATTGATCATTGTTATTGGGATGCACTTTTTCCATCTGGTGAGCATCAGCCTAGCCCATGGATAAGGCCGGCTCCTTCCTTTGGCCGAGTTTTGTCTCCTGGAAGGGCTGGCTTCTGAGGGCTCCCTCTGCAACCCAATATGTACCATGGGCTGCTGATTAAATATTTGGAATGTCTTCAGGTCGAGCCCAGCCTGTCCATAAAATGGGAGGCATTTTGGCAGTTCTAAGACCCCTGGCACCCAGTCTTGGCACTGGACCGTCTGTCTTCTTCAAGGAGCTGCGGTGGGCCTCCCGCCAGCATGCTTCCCTGGGAAACATCGAAGTGAGTTAAAATCAACAATGAGTTCATCTCCAAAAGGAATAAGCCGGCAGCCTTCAGGGCAGAGGAATGGGAGGAGGGGGGAACAGGGAACTGGGGGCAGCGAAGGGGGTTAAGTGATGCTGGAACAGCCAGACCAGGTCCAAAGCCTGTCAAACAAGCTGGCAGCTCAAGGAACGGAGAAAAGTGCTTTCCCAGGCCAGCCCTGGAGCACTCACTTGGCAAAGTTGGTGACAACGAGGGTGTCACAATCCCGGGGACCATGGGAAGCATCCTCCCAAGGACTGGCAGCTGGAGCAAGACATCGACATGGAGAGAGGCTGGGGAAGTTGGGTTGGTGCGTCCGGGAGCTCTGGTTCTGCTGGCCCCTGGCCTGCCTGCTGGGCGTGTATGTGAGGATGGCCGTTTGGGCAGGTGAACTTCACTGTCTCATCTTCAAGGATTCAAAGAGGGAGGACTCAGGTGGCAAGGCCAAGTGAAGAGCAGGCTTGTGATTGCAGAACCCAGCGTTTTAGTGCGAACATCTCCATCGTTAGATTTCTCTCTGAGGGCTTTGCATTTGGATAATTGTTCCTAATTTGAGCCCGAGTCTCACTTCTGTGCTCTTTAACGGCCTGGAGCACACCCTAAAGGGTACCAGGGAGCGCTCAACCCACTCCGTCCGATGCTCTGGGGGACTGCGAACCGACGGCAGAGCAAAGCCCAAAGTGAGTCGCACTCTGGGACTGGCCTGCGCACTGAGTGGAGGGAGGGGAGCAGCACCTCCTCACTTTGGACAGAAAAGCCTGGTGATGGCCCAGCATCTGCTTGTGCCAGTTGAGATACACGTAATCCATCTGGTTCAGACTCTGGATCTGCCCCAGGGGCTGGGAGACTGGCAACAACTGCCTGGAATATATACTTGGCCTTTCTCCCAGGGGCAGGACCATTACCGATAGACTGTGTTTGATTTCTCTCAAGCCCTCACATTCATTCTCGCAAGGTATTTTATTGCACGAGGTATTTGCCTACCATGCATATTTACTATCCTTTTCCCGCCACCAGACCAACAAAATGTCCACAGACACCGCATCTCAGTTTCTCACAAACACATTCTCGTCACATTCCCATGGTTTACCCTTTTCCTGTCCCCTCCCCTCTTTTTTTTTTTCCTGGCTAAACCCACTTCGCCCTTCTGGTCCTTCTAATTTCTCTCCGTGTCAGCTAACTTTGGCATTTCCCCTCCACACATGAGAACTTTTATAGCTCCTCCCACAACCATCCTTTTCTTTCTTTCTGATGTGCAACCACACATTTTTAATAGTCATGCCTTGCCAAGCCCATATTCCCCCTGTATATCTGACTAATTGCATTTGGCTTTTGTTATTATAGGCCAGATGTTTGTTGAATGAATGAAAAAAGTGAATGAATGAAAAAAGGTCCCCTTGGAATGCGTTTATTCTCAGATGATTCCTGAAGATCATAGCTATTGATAGTGCTTATTCCTTTTTCTTTCTGGGAAGTAAAACAAGGCCAGTCTCAAAGTTTGTTAGGGTAGTAGACCAAAAGCGACCTGACTTTGATCTTCTGGTCATTTAGTCACCATGGGTTGTGACCACCCAGCTTTCCAGAATCATCTCCTGCCACGCCCATCCCCGCTCCCATCTACTCTTCTACTCAGAAGTACTCAGTGGCGCCCAACATAAATGAATTTTCGAATTTCAGTGACTTGGTTCAGGCTCTTTCCTCCCCCTAACACTCATAGTTCATACACAGATCAAATCATTATATGAAGGCGCTCCCCTCACCGGCAGTTGCTCCCCGCTCTGTGTTTCTGTGGATTGTCTATGCACTTTTATCACATCGAAGTCTCTGCCCACAGCCTCATGTCAGCTTCGGAGACCAGAGGCTGCAGGATTCATTGCCGTGTTCCCTGTCCTTTCCCAAGTCTCACAAAGCTGTGTGTGCCGTTGGAGACATAGCTTATAATAACGATGACAAACTTTTCTATTGCACTTACACCCTTAAGCCCTTTGCTGTCATTGCCTCACTTAACTCTCAACCTGACAGGTGGGTACTGTTATTATGCCCATTTTACAGGAGAGTATGTGAGGCACAAAGAAGAAAAGGGATGCGACCAAGGGCATACGGCTCATAAATGGCAGAGCCAGGATTTGCTCTCAGCTAGTTTCCCTGCACTGCTGCCTAGCTGCGTGAAAAGTCACGTTTTGCATGTCCTTAAACCACCTGCGTGCCATGATACCCAGCCTGTTCAGTTTCACTCGTTTACTGGGAAGAAAAGGGGGATCAGGGGATGGATCACATGTACTCACAAATAATGATTCATGGGCACCCACCAGCCCCAGCCCCTCATCGGCACCCATCGCTCATGAAGCTGCTCGAGACGACCTCACCATGGCATGGCTGTCAGCATTGGTGCCAGTGTTGGGCCTTCGAGCCACCAGGACTACCTTGAGACAATCCTGAAGCTGCCCACCCTGGGTGCAGCTCCTGAAGACTCCAATACACCAGAACCATGTTGGGCAGAGGCAAGAGTCTCTTTTCTACCTGTGTCATGCTTTGCCTCAAGGTCACCAGAACCTCACAAAGACTCTGGACCAAGGAGCCCCTTGGATTTCTGCTTGAAGCCCCTTCCTCTTTGGGCTCAGAAGAAAATTCCAAGATTGGGCCAGGGGACTGACAGATCAGTGCTGCTCTTCCCAGACCCCCTGTTCCTCTCCTTGCAGTCTCCCTCTGTCTCCTCCCCATGAAATTTCAAGCTTGGCAGAACGCCCCCTGCTGGTCCACTAAAGCATCAGCTACTCTCGAATGTGTGTAGTGGACCCGGCGTTTGAATCCCCAGAGCATAAAAAATTAAAAGAAATGTACCTCTACATTGGGACAGGCAACATTCACTCTCAGAAGACAAGGGCAACTCAGCTGATAGCTGCATGCCTGTGCAATGCACAGAACAGACACCAGAGCCCTAGGACAGAGTCGTGAGCAAGCTTTTCCAGTAAAGGGCCAAGTAGTAAATATCTCATGCTTTGCAGGGCGGCTACTCATCTCTGCCACTGTAGTTCAGAAGCAACCACAGACCATCTGTAAACAAATGGTGTGGCTGTGTTCCAATAAAACTTTATTTATAAACCCAGAAATTTTTATTTCATAGCATCTTCTCATGTGATAAAATGTTCTTATTTTAAAAACATAAAGACTGGGCCCTGGCCTGTTAGCTCAGTTGGTTAGAGCATTGTCCCAATAAGCCAATTTTGCCGGTTTGATCCCCGATCAGGGCACATACAAGAATCATCCAATGAATTAATAAATAAGTGGAACAACAAATTGATGTTTCTCTCTGTGTCCCTTCCTCCCTCTCTCTCTCAAATCTATAAATTAAAAAAAGAAAAAATTTTATCAATCAATAAATAAAAACATAAAGGCAAGCCCTGGCTGGTGTGGCTCAGTGGATAGAGGACCAGCCTGAGAACCCAAAGGTCACCAGTTCGATTCCCAGCCAGGGCACGTGCCTGGACTGTGGGCCAGGTCCCCAGCTGAGGGTGTGTGATAGGCAACCAATAGATGTATCTCTCACACATCAATGTTTCTCTCTCTCTCTCCCTCCCTTTCCCTCTCTCTAAAAATAAATAAAAATAAAAACAAAAACATAAAGACCGTTCTAAGTTTGTGGGCCACATAAAAACAGTTGGCTGGTATTTGGTATTTGGAGGGAGGGCTGTTGTTTGACTACCCCGCCCTTGGAGATAAGCTGCTTAGTTTGTGTCTGGTGCCCCGGGGAGGTGGGGGAGGGGGGGAGAGAGCAGCAAAAACCTGAGTCCCCAGTTCCTGGGCACGGTGGCCAGGCATCCTGGGGATATGCCCAGCTCTGGGCTAGAAGCAAAACTGACAACTCTAAAGTCGCTCAAATAGACGTTTAAAGCCCGTAGAAGACTCCTCCAACCCGGTTACACTGAGTTGGAAGGAGTGCTTTACTTGCCTTTTTTCTTTTTCTTTTATTTCTTCAGGATTTTATGTTTTTTTAGAGAGAGGGTAAGTGAAGGAGAAAGAGAGGGAAACATCAAGACACATGGATCGGTTGCCTCTTGCACACCCTCGGTGGGGGACCTGGCCCACAACCCAGGCGTGTGCCCTGACTGGGAATCCAACCAGCACCTTTTGGTTCACAGGCCGCTGCTCAACCCACTGAGCCACGCCAGCCAGGGCTGACCTGTCTTTTTCTAATCAAGGCTCTAAAGAGGCACGTGTAGGTTTTGACCACTTCTTCCTCTAGTGCGTGAGAGGGTATTCATTCTACCTTTCTGCCGCACGTAAATCTGGGTCTCTACTTGGAAAGTAAGAGTTTGTTCTCAAAATCTTACAGTCTTGTCTAGACTATACCAGACAAGAGAGCAAGAGGAAAGTGGGAGGCCAAGGAAAACCTTAGTGTCTTGCTGGGTAGAAGCTGCCTCTTGGGCAAGACTGACCTTCTGACAAACAGAGGTCCCCCTGACACACTGGTTTTGGGAGCTGACGTTCCAGGTTCTTTAACATGACATTCTTCTTCTGGAAATAATCCAAGGGACCTGGTTAACATTTTAGAAAAGTGTTTTCCTAAGGAAAAGGGGGGAGGTAGGCAGGGGATGAGGGGGTAAAGAATTACACAAAGATTTAGTCTAACAGCTTAAAAATCAAAAGGATCATTGGACAGATAGGTATCAAGTGTAATAGGAAACACACCGATCCCGGGGAGATGACTTAATACGGGCCCTCCAGCCACCTTGGAGTTTAAACAGTTATCTACGGTTTGGAATTATGCTTTAAATCCCCACATTGGTGTGTGTTCTGGATCCATTTCTCAGGACTCAGCCAGCAATCTTGAGTTCTCTAAACCAGGCCGAAAATTAGAGGCCACTCACAGCATCTCATGAAACGGCCGCTCAGGTTTTCTTAAGGCAAATAGGCTGAGGACCAGGGGGATTCAATAACAGGAGGGGGTGAAATGCTGCTAGTTATTTTTCCAAAGCTTAATCTAGAGATCTTTTGGAAGAGCTCCTTACCCCGCAATGAGATGCGTGCCAAGACCAATACAGACTATGTTTTTCCCACTTAGAAGTGGTGACCAGATACAGCACCCATGAACAGACGTTTCTTGGGGTTCCCAGAGGTAAGTCTCTCAGCCACTTTTCATAGCCGTCCAGCCCACCGGCTTGCTGTATCCTTGTCCCAAAATTTCCCAGGCATGCTGGACTGCAAACTGAAGGCAATTTGGCCTGCAAAGCTTCCATGTAATGCACCTTATTTTGTTTATATTCCCTTGCAAACTTTTGAGGTTTGCAAGGACCCTCTTCTTTCATTTTCTACAAACGAAACACAACAACAAAACCCTGAAAACATATTCCAAGTGCTTCCCTGTTCTTCTTTGGTCCCAGAGCCTCTAACTGGGGCCTAGTAACTCTTTCGCCTTGAGCAGTAGCCACTCCAGGAACTAACTCTTGGCCCTAGCAGGCAGGGGGCAGTTTCTCATGGACTCGCGGGAGGAGAGACCCAGGAGGTTGACTAGGGAAGCCTCTGCTCTCCGTTCAACCAGGAAGGATAAACCAACAAGCTGGCACTAATTAAGAGCTAATGGCCTTACAATGGAGCCTTGCCAAAGGATAACGACCCTCCAGCTGCAGCATAAATATCAAGGCATTTGGGGCAGAGCCAAGACATATATTTTCAGAGTGCATTAGACACTGCTGCAGCCTTCCTCGCCCTGGCTCTGCTGAGAAAAGCGAAAGGAGTTAAGGTAGGTGGGAGCTGGGCCTTACCAGGGCTGCCTTGTGGTCAACTGGTCTGAAAGCCTCAGGGTGACTTTTAGGAAAGACTGCTTTTCAGATCTCACACTTTTGTATATACAAGAAGCATGTGAGGCCCTGGCTGGTTCGGCTCAGTGGATTGAGTGCCGGCCTGCTAAACCAAAGGGTTACCAGTTCAATTCCCAGTCAGGGTACGTGCCTAGGTTGCTGGGCCAGGCCCCCAGTGAGCGGCGCGCGAGAGCCAACCACACATTGATGTTTTTCTCCCTCTTTTTCTCCCTCCCTTGCCCTCTCTCTAGAAAAAAATAAACAAATAAAAATCTTAAACACACACACACACACACACACACACGCACAAGCATGTGAGGAGCTCCTTAAAATGTATACTCTTTGGACCCCTCCTTCAGAGGGTCTGATTTCAGTAGCTCTGGGGTGAAGCCCAGGAGTCTGCATTTTTAACCAGTTCCCCCAAGTGGTCCTGATGCTGGTGGTCCTCAGACCACGATTTGAAAAATGCTGCTTTTGAAGCTGCCGCTTCCTTGCCCATTATCCTAATAAAAAAGTTTTTATGGAATGATGAAGAAAGTGAAGTCAAGATCCTCCACTTCCTGTGGAAACACCAGCCCACTTCCTCTCAGAACTTGGCAAGAGGCTATTTCAGAAAAGTGGCATTTCCAGGCAGTTCCTGTTGGGGTCTTCCCATTCATACCAACCTGTGGCTTCTGGGAGAAGGAGTCCAGCGAATGAGGTGCTAACCACGAGTCTGGAGGAAAGAAGGAAGCAGTCTATCTGTGCTGTGTCTGCAATGCTTTCATATACTGTAATTCACATGGTCACACAGGGTAGCTAATAGGCCTGGCTTAAAGCTGAAGCGATTGTAGGCCTGAAGGTGTGCCTTGCCTCCTCTGGTACCACGACATCAGAAAGGGGAGTGAAAAATAGTGTATTTCCATTGCAGTAAACAAGGCAGGCAGACCAGACCAATAACTTTAGCTTGGCCCACCTTGATCAACCTTACTTTTGGCTGGTGGAACCGAGGTTAGTTGTCAGGATCAGTAAAAACCGTTGTAAAAGGATTGATGGATCAGGTTATAAAAATAGATGGAAAGTTTATATGATAAATGCAGCTGACTATGAGAACAGGAGAGAAACAACCCACCGTATCATCTGGGAAAATGAAACTCCTTGGCAAGACTTCACAACAGCTTGATTTAAAATTTCATAATGAAATTATGTCTCTGATCAAAGTCTGAATGAGCTCATGGGCTGATTTTTGCCATTCGTGTTTATTCTGGTTTGAACCAAACTGAGGCATCAGAAACACATTATCCTGGTCTTTGCTCTGGGAGTGGGCTATCGTACCTTCATCTGGGGGACCAACGAGACAGTGTGAGGCAGAAGGGGGCATTTTTGGATCCTCGCTGGGCATGAAGTTGTTTCTGATCAGCTCTCAAAGACTCCCTGGGACGCCCTGTCAGGGTCGGGTCTTTGTAGTAAAGTTGTGTTTAATCTCATGATACTTGCCCTGGGGGCTATGAAAGTGAGTCTTGAGGGAGAGAAGGTATTTCCCGATCCTGCCTAGGACATGGCCTTCGTTTGTTCTCAGAAGAATGTTTTTGGGTTTGTTTGTCTCAGACTCAGAGAAATAAAGATTCAATCATTCCTTCCACAATTAGAGTACCTCTTTTTACACTAAGTTGTTTGTTTTTATGGAATGAACTTCATCGCCAGCTGGAATCCACCTTTCCCCTGCCTAACCATCTCTTCTCTGGCCTACCCTGAAACCACAGTGATGGGTATTTCCTGGGAACTTGAAATGCCTTTAAAAAAAAAAAAAGCGGGAAAGATTCTTGGTTAGAACACTGGGATCTAGAGGCTTTATTTTTGACTAGTACAAATAGAAACTGTTGGGTCTTACCACCCTCATTCCCCTCTCAGGGCAAGAGGCATTCCCTTTGATTATTAACTAAGTGTGTCCCCTTAAAGTTCGCAGGTTGAAGTTTCTAATCCCCCGTGTGGCATTACTTAGGGGAGGGGCCTTGAGGAGGTAATTAGATTTAGATGAGGTCATGACCGGATTAGTTCTCTTATAAGAAGAGGAAGAGACTAGAGCCTCCCTGCCTCTCCAACCTGTAAGGACAAAGTGAGAAGTTAGCTGTCTGTAAGGCAGTAAGAGAGTTCTCACCAGGTACCCAGCCAAACTGGCACTCTGGTTTTGGGCTTTCCAGGCTCCAGAACTGTGAAAAATAAATGCCTGTTGTTTAAGTCTCCCAGTTTATGATATTTTATTATAGCAGGATAAGTTAAAACACCGTCTATGCATTCTTTCATTTGGTGAATATTTATTGAGTCCTTACTAAGTTTCAAGTGCTGTTCCAAATCTTGGAGATACAACAGTGAAGAAACTTCTAAGGTCTCTGCTCTCAAGAAGCTTACATTCTAGTTTTGGAGAAGCAGCAGATAAACTTGGAAATAACATAATTTCAGCTACTAATAAATGTCATGAAATTAATAAAATAGAATAATGTAACAGAATAACAACAGAAGGATGGGAGGTGGCTTATTTAGACAGATTAGTGATAAAGAACAAAATTTAACCAAGTAAACTTGATGTTCTAATTTACTTTGTAAGTTTTGAATCAAGCAGTATCCCATCTACCAACTGGAAGGGCATTCCAAGGATTTGTACAAAATGGAAGTTTGTTTTTTTTAAATCCTCACCTGATGCTATGTTAATTGATTTGAGAGAGGAAGGGAGAGGAACATCGATGTGAGAGAGAACCATCGATCAGTTGTCTCCCGTATGCACCCTGAACAGGCATCAAATCAAACCCGCAATATAAGTATGTGCTCTGTCAGGGGGCCCAGGGTCGGGGGGAGCGTGGAACCCACAGCCTTTTGGTGTATGGGGTGATGTTCCAACCAACTGAGTAACCTGACCAGGGTCAAAATAGAAAGTGTTTATAGGCAGAAAGAGAATGGAACTAAGAAATAAAAAGAGTGAATTATTTCAGGACAGGATCCAACTGTGCAGATTACCTCACTATTGTTCATCAAGAAATTCTGGATTGATTGATTTAAAATCCCACTCTTAAGAGAGGCTGAAACTACAGTTAGGTTGTTACTAAGTTTTGGTGTGGTGATGTAGCTTAGCAAAAGTGATTCCATGTTGGCCTGTTTTCTCTCCTTTTTATTTTTTTTTTTTAAACAACAGAAAGACTTCTCCAAGCAGGAAGGGTTGCCAGATAAAATACAGAATGCTTAGGTAAATTTGAATTTAAGACAATGAATTTCTTTTAGTATAAGTATGTCCAAAGTATTGAAAGAGGCATACTTATTCTAAAAATTATTCATTGTTTATCTGAAATTCACAGTTAACTGGGCATATTTTTATTTGCGAATCTCGCGACCCTACTATCAGTAGGTGACATCTGAGCTGAGAACTGAATGACCGGGAGGAACTAAGCAAAGATTCAGGAAAGGAGTGATTCAGGCAGAGGGAACAACCTGTGTAAATGTCAGAATAACCAGAGGGAGGGAGGTATTGATGAAGTCAGATAAATATGCAGGGGCCAGATCATGCAGGATTCCGTAGGGACAATAAGGAGTTTGAAGTTCTCGGTCTCTCTCTCTTACTCTACGTCACTGGAGTTTTAAGAAGAGGGTGACAAAATCTGATTGATATCTGGCTTCTGTGTGGTCAATCATTTTTAGAAAGGCTTAAAGGACAAAGTCAGATAAACTTGCGCTTATGCCTGGGACGAGGCTTCTTTGTTTGGGGGAGGACACTACTAGCTGCTCTGGGCCCTTCGCAGGGTATCTATGCGGTTGCTACGGAGGGGCAGCTTGGCGGTTGCTAGGAAGAGAGAGGGGCGCGGCCTTGGTGTACCGCCTCGTCTAAGAGGCCGGGGCCGGGGTGGAGCCAGGAGCTCGGCGGCAAGCTCCGCGCCATCGCAGGAAGTCGCGCAGGGGAAAGAAGGGGCGCGAGCGGAAGTGGCGTAGCCCTTGCACACGTGGTTCAGCGTAGTTCACGCGGGTCACTTCGGCACGGTTTGGGAAGCTACGAGCTCGTTTACCCGCGGTAGGCCGAAACTAGCAGTCGGTCTTCGACCCGTCGGCAAGATGGTGAAGCCCAAGTACAAAGGACGGAGTACCATCAACCCGTCTACGGCCAGCACAAACCCCGGTCGGTCCTGGCGGCGGGGCGCGCGGAGGGTGGAGCTTGGAGGAAGCTTGGAGGGAGGTCTCCGAGGAGACAGAGGGGGCGGGGGGACACCTCGGTGGCGTTGCTTGGAGTGACTTCGAGCTGAGTGGCAACTAGGGAGTGGGAAGGTGGTTTCTACTTTCGGAGGCAGTGCGGAGAGCTGACATCTCGCACGCCTGTCAGGGCTGTGTGTCAGGTCCCAGGTCTAAAGCCGGGGAAGGGAACGCGCAGGCCTGGCAGCCGTGGGGCGACTCCAGTTGTGAGATGCAGAGAATAGGGAGCTCTCAGTTGGAGGAGGCAGTTAAACTGGACCTCTTCTGGTGTACCCGTGTGGATCAGGTGTTGAAGCCCCGCCCCCAGTATGTTTCAGTCTTACAGGATTCCACCTTACCAGCTCAAGGAATTTCCGGAAGTAAATTAGATAAAGTCAGATTAAAAGTGGTGTAGGCCAACCCGGCTGGCCTTTTATACTTGACCACATTTGCGTGCCACCTAATCTTTGACCATTTAAATGAGAAAGGGATTATAGATTGGGTTCTTGGAGTCATCCCATGGAATAAAGCTCAGAGAAAACCCTACAGATAAATACTTAAAGGTGTTTCTGGAGATGTATATGAGTTTGGGGTAGGTTCCACCTATAGGATGAACAAGACAGACTTTGGGGGAGCCCCTCTCATTCAGATTTAGTTACTAAGACATTGTTTTCATGTGTGATTTAAAGTTTTTGATGAGTTTAATTCACGTTGAATATTTTCTCTGGATTGCTGATCAATTACTCAGTTCGCGTGTACTGGAATCTTAGAATGCAAGGCCCAAAGAGGCCCTTGGAGATCATGATATTTAGGTGAAGACACAGCCAAATCAGGGGCAGCGGCTTGTTAAACTGGCCCAGGTAATGAGCAGTAGGACCACCAGCCCCGTGATTTCAGCCCGTTTTCAACTGCATCACTTCAAGAGCAGACAGTTGATTTGAAGGGATCCCAAAATCAGAAACTAGGCTAGTATTACCAAGGTTATTTGTCCTCCTCTTTCTCTCTAAGACATGGAAAAAGAATGGCTAGCTATTGCTCAGACCAAAATCAAATATTAGAAAGTTAGGGAACTAGTACATTAGGAACACATCAAAATTATAGTCCCCATGGCACCCTGCCTGTAGCAGACACCCTGTTGGTTAACCTGAGACCCAGAGGTAGGTGTCTTAGAAGTTAAGAGCTTTTGTTCAAATTGTGGCTTTGCTATTTAGTATCTGTGTGACCTTGGGTAAGGTATCTGATCACTGTGCATTAGTTTCTTAGCCTGCAGAATGAGGATAATGTGTCCATTTTTACAGGATTGTTGTATGGGTTACGCGAGACAATGCTTGTGATGTGGATAGCACAGTGCCAAAATTAATGCCCCCAAATATTAGGTATGATCATTAGCAAGTACAGTCCTCTGGAGGATCAGAGATTAGGTCAGCTTTGTCATACTATGTGGCTTCCAGTAATAATAACTTTGTTGGAACAATATCTGGAGAAAGTAGAGATTTTGCAGCGAGGTGTCAGCCTGCCTAACCTGAGTGAACTAATTGGTGTGTTTAAAGCAATGTTCACACTTAGACTTGTTGGTTATCAAATAGTGTACAATCTACTTCTGTGTTTCCTAGATCGGGTACAGGGAGCCGGAGGCCAAAACATGAGGGACCGGGCCACCATTCGGCGCCTGAACATGTACAGGCAGAAGGAGCGCAGGTGAGCACTGGGCACTGTCGTCCTCCCCCTTTCCCCCCGTGCCCCGGACTTACAGCTGAGACCCATTCAGTAGGCCCACCCCCACTTTCCCCAAACAGGAGTAGTGTATTTTCTATTTCTTTTTTTAAATCCTCACCTGAGGATGTATTTATCGATTTGAGAGAGAGAGGAAGGGAGAGAGAGGGACAGAGAGAGAGAAACGTCATTCGGTTGCCTCCCTTACGCACCTTTTCTTTTTGGGGCACAGGACGACGCTCCAGCCAGCTGAGCCATCCGGCCAGGGCAGGAGTTGGGTATTTTCAAATACCACTTTATATGGGGGGAGTGTTATGATAAATTGTGAAGCTTCCGTTCAAAATGAGGCTCGCGGATGGTGAAATTGTGATTGTGTCACTATTTTCTGCAATTAGAAGCCTTGTACCTCGCAGCCTCAGCCTCCACGAGTGGCACAGTAAATCTCAAGTGAAGTATCTGTCAGATAGAAGTCTGGTTTTTAACAAAGTGTATAGGACTGTAGTCATAAAAGCAGCAGAAAACTTGTTTTGTAATGCCGAACTTTAGATCACAACATTATGGCACTTGAAAACTCATCACAACCCTGAGTTCTGCTGAGGCAGCCTCTACCACAGGGACTTGCTGAGTGTGGCATTTTGCTAGCTGGTCTTAATTTGTTTGGTAATTAGATTCTTCATCCGTTCTAAAAGATGTCTCTAAAACACAAATGTCAATGAACTTAATCTGCCTTAGTCACCTACCCTGTAGTTTGTTTGAGAATTTTTAGTTCCAGCATAAATCACCCTCTACTTAAAATTCATTTAAAGCAGCCTTTAAATAATTACCCAAACAACTCAAGTATGTGGTGTGTTTTTTTTTTTAGGTTTTTTTTTTGTTTGTTTGTTTTTTAAGCAAGAAGCAGTAAACAGATTTTTAAACATCAGCATTATTTGTTATTCATCTAGCAGAAATCATTACGTGCTCTGTTGCAAGAGGTTAAATGGCTTTTGGGCAATCTGTTTCAAATGTAGAAGTGCTTTTTGTTTACTGAAGTCTGTATTTCATGATCATTTAAAACCAAAAAAAGAAAAAAAAGAAAAGGTCCTTTTGATGGAAAGGGTATTCTGTAAACCAAACTTTGCTGTTGCCTTTCTTCTGTCCCCAACCAAAATCTGCTAATTTCCTCCAATTTAGGAACAATCGTGGTAAAGTGATTAAGCCTCTGCAGTATCAGTCCACGGTGGCTTCTGGCACAGTAGCGAGAGTGGAGCCAAATATTAAATGGTTTGGTAAGTATTATCCTCTGTTACTTTTGCTCTACAAAGTGTGTGCTGTATGGAAAAGGGTAGGAAGTTCTGGTGTCTAGAAGGCAGGAGCTTTGGGCGAGTGGAACTGTCAAGGATTATATGAGAAAGGGACGAGGTAAGAAGTACCCGTGGTGGAAAAACAGAAAGGTAGAGGTGGTGGGTTTCATAATTAATTTCTTTTTGAAGAGAGCTCATTGTTGTGAGTTGTAAGTCACCCTCTTAAACAGAGAAGACCCCCCCTTAATAACCAGCATTCACAGACCTTAAAACTCTCATTTCTTTATTTCTGGTAACCTGGAGCAGTCACTGTTTGAGAGGTGCCTTGAGGGTGTATTTGGGCTTTTGCTCGGAGAAGGAGTGCATTAGCCCGAAGTTCCTCTGAAATGGGCTGTGTTTGAACTGAGGGACAGTGCAAGGATCTCGGTGTTGGTGCTTCCCAGGGCTTCCTTTGGAAAGCCCACCTTCCTTTCAGTCTGGGCTTTCAGGCTTTCCCTTAGCCACTGTTAGGTGTGTGGCCATGTCATGTGTTTGGACCCCTTTGTCTGGTGTTTGACCTTTATGCGTAGGGGCGCATGGCAGCTGCCTTTGAGTATCTGTTATATCTTTGGATGAGGTACCCCCAGGAAACTGCGACACAGAAAAGCATCGAAGGAAACTCCATAGCGAGGCCTTCAGCGTGTTGGCTCGGTACTCTCTGAATCTCCTGGATTCTGCCATTTCTGTGACCTTCGGTACATTATTAAGTCTGTCTGTCCATCATTTTCCTCATCACTAAAATGAAGATAAAAATAGTACCTGTCTCACAGAACAGTTGTGTAACTAAACGAGTGAACCCGTAGAAAGTGCCAAATACAGTGCTTAGCGAATGGTGGGTCCGACATAAGCATTGCTGCTGCCATGTTGGCATTCCTTCTGTCACAGTCTCCACCATCGGGAGTTTTGCATTTGTGCTGCAACGTGCTGCTTAATCGAATACATTCTTCGAGATCTCTCCCTTATAGGATGTTATCCAGGTAGTGTTACATACCATCATTTGTTCCCTTACGTGGATTTATTGGTTCATTTAACAGTCCCTTCAAATCCTCGCAACCCTAAAAGCAGCAGCTGACTCTTAGGCTCTGTGCTTCGGGATTCTCTGTGTATACCAGCTGATTGGCTGTGATTGGCCCCACATTTCTTTGCCAGATCTAACAGGAAGTAGGACATTTGTCAAATCTGAGTTCATTCAGTGATGTTTATTTTTTCAGTTTCATCCAGTCAGGAAATTGGGCTTGGAAAACTGTTGAAACCCCTGGGTTCATAGTGTAATCAGTGCAGGAAAGGCAGTTTTTCTTGTTTTTGTCGTCATGCCCCACCCCCACCCCTCGCTTTTAAGTTTGGAAATGGCTGCGTGGATGTGTGCAGCAGGTGTTTGGGTGAACACGGGTAATTTAAACATTTTATTTATTTATTTTTAGAGCGGGGGAAGGGAGGGAGACTGAGAGGGAGAGAAACATCTCTGTGTGAGAGATACATTGATCGGTTGCCTCTCACACGCCCCCAACCGGAGACCTGGCCTGCCACCCAGGCATATGCCCTGACCAGGAATTGAACTGGCAGCCTTTTGTCTCATAGGCTGGTGCTCAATCCACTGAGCCACACCAGCCAAGGCAGCAAGGGTAATTTAAAATCTTACTTTTCATTGTGTCATTGGGAAGATGGATACAGAAGCAAAAAGGAGTTATTAAATGGCAACATTCTTTTGTAAAACAGGAAACACACGTGTGATCAAGCAGTCATCATTACAAAAATTTCAAGAGGAAATGGACACAGTTATGAAGGATCCATACAAAGTTGTCATGAAGCAAAGCAAGTTACCCATGTCTCTTCTCCATGATCGAATCCGGCCTCATGTAAGATTCTTTAAGAAATTCCTCATGGAATTTCTTTAGCGAACACTTTGCTGATCCGCTCTGTCATGTTTGTCTCTTGTTTTCCCACAGAGAATAGTGACTTTCATGCAGTACTGAGGAGCTTTCCAGCTTCTCTCTTGTCACCTTTGTTAGGGGGCCTCACCTTTAGCATGGACCTCATTCTGCCAGGGAGGTTCAGTAGCATGCTGATAAAAGCACTGGCTTTGGAGTGAGACCTGGATTTTAACCTTCGCTCTATCCCTTCCTGTGGCCTTTGTTGCACTCCCCTGAGCATCCACTTCCCCAGCTGTAAAGTTAAGAAAACCCGTCTCCTCAGGTGACTAGACACAGGTGAAATGTCGGTGAAACTCTTCGTACATAGTGAACACGTAGCCCGCCACCTAATCAGACCTAAGTAGATCATAGCTATTACTAATACTGTTTCTAATTTTTTTTTTTTTTTTTTTTTGGTAAGCAAGCTTGCTTAAGCAGTAATCCATCAAACTTTGTAGAATTAGGATTGGGTTGGTAGGAGGGAGACCTTCGGTGGTGTGTACTTGCAGCTTCTGTGAGATCCTTGGAGATTCTTTGAAGCTAAAGGAAAGGGTGCTGGTCGGATTGGTTGTTAATCACTGATGTTCAAAGTACAGTAAGAACTGAATCTGGCTTGAGTAGAATGAGTTTCACACAGAACCAAAGAAATGGCCTAATGTTTTCCTGCACGTTTTTACTTGCATTGAATAATAATTCCCAGAAACTGAGCCAGTGCATAAGCTTCAGTTCCAGTATAAGGAGGAGAAGAAACATTGACATGCATACATGGATTAACAGTTCAAAGAAAAGTGTTTACTTGCAAAACAAAATAAAAACCAAGGCCTGGTTATTGCCTCAGGTTTTATCAATTATGCTTTGTTTCATGACAGACTAGAAGAATGGCACCTATTAGCGGAGTGACTGTTTTCCTTCAGAGAAACACATGAGTGTAATTCATGAACCACAGACAAGTTGCTCATTTCCCTTGTTCTCTTTGTCTCCTCTCCCTGAAGCCATCTTTCAACAAACTATTGAATCCTGTTTATGAGAAGAACAGAGAGGTTCCATTATGGATTTATTGATTTGTTGCCCATTGCAGTTCACTGTTTCCAAAACCCAGTGCTTAACTATCTGGTGTGTAGAGTGGAGGCTCTGCAGCTACAGCGGTGAGCGTGCATTTCGATGCAGATGGGTACTCAGAGTGACCGAGGAACTTCCTGCTTTGGCCTCCAGAAAACCTACCTATTCTATTTTAGCATGACACCTGCTACTACTCATTGTAAAACCTGCTTTGGAGTTGCTGCAGAGTAGAGTCAAATCAGATATGGTTTTAACTTTTGCACATTCGGTTAACTGTGCATTATAATTATTATGTTTCTGTTGTAACACATTAAGAATATTAAGTTACTTTGTACGGGTGCTTCATTATGTTTTGCGTATCACGGCGTTTTACTTACTAATGTGTAGATTTATATACACAAATCCATGGGTACTGTACCTTAGGTTATTCAGAAGATTTTCATGGATAATTTTAATCTTAATTTCCACAGTGACATTAGAAGCTAGCTCCCATGTAAACACGCCTGTCCTTGGGAATGTTCTCTTGTCGGAAGGTAGCATGTAAAACTAAAGAGATGGGTTAAGGCTTTGAGAAAATGACAACAGCTTCAGGGTCTTTAGGAGTTGGAGGGGGGATCTGTTCAGAAGCCACTGGGCTGTTCCATCGTCTTGTTTCATTGCTGGTGCTTACAGAGGAGCTTGTACTGAGGGTCAGAGAGTGGTTTTATGTTTTGTTTTTTTGTTTTTTTCTTTTCTTCCTTTCTTTTTTTGAGGATATTCTCTGCCGGCTGTTAACATTCTGTTACGTGATAGATCCTAACTCAAACTTTGACTTTTATCCGGTTTCAAAAATTCTTATGCCCGTAACTCCTTTACAGTCACATCAAGTTCTAGTTAGTATCAAGTTCCTTTTATCACATCTAAACTATTATTTTGGACTTTTGCTAGATGTTTTTCATCTGAAGACATTCCATGTGCATTTAATAAAAATGTTACCTAAATTAGGGAAAATGTTATCTGAAACTAAAATGCATCTTACAAAACAAGCAATTCCTTTTAGCCATGAAAGAAATGAACTTCCAACAAAAAGTTGGCATTTACAGTTGGTTTAAAAAAACACAAATTTGGGTATGATTGTCCTTGACAAAAATCTGTAATTTGACAAATTTTATGCATTTGTTTGAAACCCCCCCCCAAAAAAATGGTCAGAAAAGATACGTTAAATTTCAGCATTGTAGTTTTAATTACATTTGACTGAAGTTTATGATAAATGAAATAAAGCAGAGTTTTTGGCAACTATTCATAGTTGCTTTGACTGTTTGTATTACTTTTGTATTTCTCCAAAGAAGCTTACAGAACTTCAGAATATAGAAACTAGTGCTTTTGCTATTTAAATAAGCATTGCTGATTTGAAATCAGGATGCGTCCGTGTAGATTTCGGTATGGCTTGAGTTTTGGAAGAATAAAAGCAGAAAGCCTTTCGTAGGTAGGTTTAAGTTTTTTGCGTTTTTCTCGGCGCTTCCCTTCGTTTTACCAGTTACTCTCCTTTCTCTGTAGAACTCAAAGGTGCACATTCTCGATACTGAAAGCTTCGAAACTACATTTGGCCCCAAGTCACAGAGGAAGCGACCAAATTTATTTGCAAGTGACATGCAGTCTCTTGTAGAAAATGCAGAAATGTCCACTGAGAGCTATGACCAGGACAAGGATCGCGATTTGGTAACTGAAGACACAGGCGTGAGGTACAGTTTTGAAGTTCACACAGGTCTTGTCACTTGGTCTTCTGCAGCAAAGCATTTTCTCCACACTTATTTTGCCTACATGAAGCTCTGCGCTTTAACTCATAGATGGAGTTATCCTCTTCCCTTAGAAAAATTGGCGAAATTGGGGCCAGACTGAATAATTTAAGGTAACTTGTTTACCGTAGGTCTCTTTCTTTCTTCAGCCCCAAAATAAAAATAAATAGTGTGTTCTTCCACATTATAAGGGCAGTATATTCTGTCACGGGCAAATTAGGAAATGTAGTTAAAGTTGAAGTGCAAGAAAGAGTAAGAGCTCATAATCCCGACCTCTGTCAAGCATTGTGAACATCAGAACCACCAGGGGATTCATGGATGGCTTTTGAGGTTTCTGTGATCCTCTGAAGATTTATGTGTGTGTATACGGGTGGGGAGATCTTGTTTTTAGTTTTGTTTTGGGGAGGTGGGCGGAGACAAGGGTCCACACATTCGTCATGTTCTCAAAGAAGGTTAAGAATCAGTCACTGACACATACATTCTTCCAAATCTGTCTTACACTTAATTTTTATTTATGAATGTAATAACATAAGACTGTGTGTGCAACTTGCCTTTTATTTTAATACTTTTTCTCAATGTATGAATAGCAACCCAATATTTAATGTCAGAGCAGTGCTGTGTTATGGCCAGTCCCACTCCTGCACATTTACGCTGTTTATAGTTTTCCCTGTCGCAGACCACGGTAACGTAAGCCACCAGTGTGACCACCCTTTCTCATCCTTAACTATTACGCAGAGATAAACTCTCATGGGGGACACCACCAGATCGGAGACTTTGCCTGCATCCATGAGCAGCTGCCACAGTACCTTCCATTTCTGGGGTTGCCAGTTTAGTTTTCCTGGGCAATGCTAGATAGTCCCCATACTTCTCATGTCTCTTAAGTGCCTTAGCACAGAGCCATTGTCCCTCAAGCACAGCGATGCCACCTCAGTGCTGTCGTGAGCCCACGTCAAGCTCTGGGCCTCCCAGAGATGTCAAACCATCTGAGGCCCAGCCAGAAGAGACAGACAGCTGTGTCATTTATTCCTAGAATTATTTGGACTTTTTAGTTGGCTTTATGTTCTTCCTCTGATTTGAAGTTTTTCTTCCTCCAAAAGGTATAGTAGGTAATTGGAGGGAAACAAAACTATTTTTGTTTCAAAGATATTGGCTAAAGTTCTTTGGGGCTAATAAAACACATTCTCAGCCTAATCACAAAAATTCACTTTATGTGGGAGCAATGGAGTGTAGATTATGGTTCATGTCATGCCAATTCCTTTTCGTCCTTCTCCGACATATTGCCTAACTGCACTTGCTGTTTTCAAAAAATGTTTTATTGTGGTAAAATATACATACCATGAAATTGACCACTTCAGCCTTTTTAAAGCTTACAGTTCAGTGGCATTAAATACCTTCATGTGGGTATGGAGCCATCACCACATTCCATCCTAGACCGGAATTCTGTCCCCATTAAACACTAACTCCCCTTGCCCCCTGTCCCCGGGCCCTGGCAGCCGCCTTTCATTCTGCTTTCTGTTTCTTGTGAGCATGACCGCTCCTGGGGGTGACACTTCATGTGAGGGCAGCCATGCAGTGGTTGTATGATGTCTTCAGGGCCATCCATGCTGTAGCACTAATCAGTATTTTGTTCTTTTTTATTACTGAAGGGTAGGTACTTTTTTTTTATCCATTCATCTGTTTGTGGACACTTGTTAGAGTCACTTTTGAAATGAAGTTTGTTTTTGGTCTGTCTGCAATTAGTTTTGATACCCTTTTGCTTTGGTAGATGGTTGACTTTCCCTGGAAACATCTTTCGAACCTAAATTTACAGTGCCTCAGTCGCTCACTTCGGGTGCTTTCTTCTTTAGAAATGAAGCCCAAGAGGAGATCTATAAAAAGGGACAATCCAGAAGAATATGGGGTGAGCTCTACAAGGTAAGGCTTTCAGTTCTTTGGCTTTCACAGTCTTACACAAGAAGACAGATTTTGGCATATTGAAGCTCTGTCAGAAAAAGTACAAGCTCTACTGCCCATTCCATCCTCGTCTACAAAGAAACCAGGATCGAGGTAGCCATGGACACAACTACCATTGGACTTGATAACTGCATTGCGTCATTACTTGTATAATAGTAACAGCCGCCTTCCATACATTCATCTGTTCTATCAATATTTCCTTGGATCACCTGCTAAAATGATAATCCTGTTCAGATTTACTATCCATGGTTGGAGCTACATGAGAATTTTTAAGTTATTTAGTCCAGGCCTTTCATTTCATAGAACCGAAGTCTAGAACGGTCGAATACCTTGCCCAGAGGGCTAGTGGAAGCCTGTGCGTATCCCGAGTCCCGACCCAGTGCTTGCTGGCTGTCTGGGTTTCATGTCCACACACTAGTGATATTTTCAGTAACGAAAGAACTTTGAGCATAGTTGCGTAATTAAACAGTAACGTAATAGGAAACTAGTACCATGAAAACAAACTAAATTAATTTCTTTAATTTTGTGTAAAATACACAAAACCTACAATAGTAGAAACTTTTAGAAGTCTTCGGGGGTAAATGATTCCATTCAATAATGCATGTAGTCATGAAATGAGATGAGTTTCATCTAAGCTAGCTTTCCAGTTGGACAAGTTTCAAGGATGGAAAAAGCTTTTGAATTCTGATCACTGGGCGTTGAGATTGTCTACACCCAACTCATAGGACGGCTATGCGGTTATTGCAGTTACTGTTCCGTTTTCCCGGGTTCCGTTAAATGTCGGTCCTTGTTCATTTTACCCTTGTGCAGTGGCGAATCGTTTTTGCCTCTTTGAATTTGCAGGTGATAGATTCATCAGATGTTGTAGTTCAAGTTCTCGATGCTAGAGATCCGATGGGTACCCGTTCCCCTCACATCGAGACTTACTTGAAAAAGGAAAAACCCTGGAAACACCTCATTTTTGTTCTTAACAAATGTGACCTTGTTCCAACCTGGGCAACAGTAAGTACAGCTGCTCATGCAAAACAAGATTCCAAGGCCACTCAACTTATGCGCGCTTTCAGTGTCTATAAATTAATTAGTTTCATGGTTTCTAGGCCTTGGGACATTAGTTAAAGCATTGCACTCAAGATTGTAGGCATTGAGATGTCCTCATTGAAAACACAACTAAAACATGCTTCACTGACGGGGCAGAGTTACCGTTTATCCTCTGATGGCGGGTAACCAGGCAGCGGCAGCGCCCACAGGATAAGTGACCTGTGCCCCTTCAGAGTCGGGCAGCTGCCACAGCCCCTGGCCTGTTTCACATCATGTTACATTAATCATGTTACATTAATGAAGGCATTGGGGGAATATTGTTTTGTATTTAGAAGACAAAAGACAAATCATTAACTGTCATACTTGAAAAAAATTTTCAAAGAATTATAGCTAACATTTTCCGTAGACAGATGTATTTTTTGAAGCACAATCCTGTAATTCAAGCTCTGATTCTTCCTGTGTTGTAAATAAACAAATTACAGTTTACCAGCATCTTTTCTTTTCCCTCTTTAGAAACGATGGGTTGCTGTCCTCTCCCAAGATTATCCAACACTTGCTTTCCACGCAAGCCTTACTAACCCCTTTGGCAAAGGAGCATTTATTCAGCTTCTGCGGCAGTTTGGAAAGGTATTCAAACCTGGTCTGTTTCTCTGGTTGTGTAGCTGTGGGTTTATGTTAGTAATTTCTCTTCCCAAGCTGTCAAAAAGCCACAAACCCCACTTCCCACATCTTGATACGGAGAAACGTGTGTTCTACAGATGTAAAAACCTACAGAGTCTCAGGATTATGAGGGATTCTGAAATATTTTCTAGGTCAGCCTTGGCTCCCTTCGGTGACCAGCGTTGCTGCCCTTTCTGCCGTCTCCCCAGCACCTCATGGCCCGGCTGCTACTCCACGGCGCTCCCCTCCCTGCTTTCTCTCTCCTTCCCGCCCTGGGCTTTCGGCTTCCTCCACCCTCAGGGCCTGGGCAGCTCCTGTCCCCTCTGCCTGGAGGGCGCCCTGCCGGGCCTCAGGTCCTGTCAGATGCCAGTTCCTCAGGGAAGCCCTGAAACCAGATGACCCTAGCCAGCGTTCTCAAAGCTTCATGTCCTGTGCCTGTAACTTTGTGTATTGAATGATTCTACCTGGCCTCTAACAAAAGACACTTGTTCTCTGTCTCACCCTTCGCAGCTTCCCAGGGGCAGACAGTTAGCTGTTTACTTCTGTTATTTCCTCCCATATTTTTAATGCATGCTTATGAGTCTATTTCTTGATTCCCTCCCTTCCCCCCCTCCGCCCCTGGCCCTGCCATGTTAGATACTGACATTCCTATGATGGAAAATGGGGATTAGGTTTCTTACAGCTACCCTCCCTCCGCACAGACTTCCTTTTCCTCTGTTCTCCCTATATCACTATATGTTTGGTTAAATTCAGTGTTTATATCATTATGACCGTAAAATATCAGTTGCAACTGCTCCACGCAGTGCTGTGGTTATAATTGCTTTCTAATAAAACCTTCTGTTTTCTCTGGTGGCAATTTGCTCCACTTTTTTTATCACTAATGGCCCACCGAATGCCCTGGTGGAGTGGGACCTTGCAGAACGTCTGGACGCCTCCCTTCCAGTGGGCCCAGCTGCTCCCAGGCCAGCTGCGGGGCTGTCCTCCTGGCGCTCCTTCCACCGCCATCCCGAGAATCCCCGTGGCTGTTTTTCTGTGTTGGATCCCTTGTTCTTTGGGTCGCTTTTTTTCTTTCTTAATTACTCCTTCCTTTTGATGGAACATATTTTCCAAAAGCTTCCTGAGAAGAAGTATTTAGATGGGACATTTTTTGAGACCTTGCATTCTGGAAATGCCTTTACCCTCACACCGTTTCTCCTCAGCATGTCGAGGGCATTGTCTTCTGATGTTTCTGTTGAGAAATCAGAGGCCATTTTGACTCCTAATCCTTTGTGGCTGGGATTTTTTTTTTAATTCCTGTTCTAAAATTTCACAGCGATAAGTGCTGTAAGATGGGCCTTTTATTACTCAGTGAGCTAGATATCGGATGGGACTTTCAGTCTGATACTGTCTTCTCTTATTTCTTGCAAGTCCTGGCCGCCCCGCCTCCGCTCCCCATGGTTTTTCTTGTGCAGAAATTTGGTTTTACCCCCTGGTTTGATTCTTGAGGGTTTTTCTGTTTGTTTGTTTTTACCTTTTTTAAAATTTCAGTACATTTAGAGTATTCTGCTCTGGTTTCTAGGCAGCTTCTTGACTTGATCATCATCTAGCCGTTTTATTGCAAAATTTATTTTGCCTCTCACTTTTAATTTTTATTTCCTGAGAGCTTTTGTTTAACTGAATTGTTCTGCCCTTTTTACAGCCTCTTCTTTTTTCACAAATCAGATATCATTTATGTCTCTGAGAATGATAGTGGTGTTTTGAAATTTTATTATCTCCCTACATTGACTGTGTTTCCTCCCAGTTTCTTTGCATGTTATTCAGAAAGAGGGGAAGGGGGGCGGAGAAAGAGAGGGAAAGAAACACCGATGTCTGAGAGATACATCGATCGGTTACCTCTCGCACGCCCCTCAACTGGGGGCCTGACCTGTAACCCAGGCACGTGCCCTGACTGGGAATCGAACCTGGCGCCTTTTGGTTTGCAGGCCAGCACTCAGTCCACTGAGCCACACCCGCCAGGGCAGATACTACTTTTTAGCTGCTTGTATTTTGTTAATATCATATGTTAGTTTTTATTGACTCTTCTCCAGCTCATTCTTTGGTTTCATCTGTTTGGTTCTGTGGGTTTTTCTGTGTTAACTCCCGCTGCTGTCATTCTAGTAGAGTTTGGGAAAGGAGGAGGCAGGCATGGATGTTCCCTCCACCATCTTTAATCAGAAGTCCCCATCCATTCGTAGACCCTCTCCTTGAGCTCTGCCTCCTTCATTTCTTTTTGGCGATGCAAATGCAAACTGTATCGTGCGGAGAAAAGGAGGGCTAGGACGTGGGATTGACAGTTGGCACATCTGCTAAGGTTCTCTTCCCCGAAGAC
Source organism: Mormoops blainvillei (assembly GCA_004026545.1). Taxonomy (NCBI): domain Eukaryota; kingdom Metazoa; phylum Chordata; class Mammalia; order Chiroptera; family Mormoopidae; genus Mormoops; species Mormoops blainvillei. Next base: position 55,048 of record PVJD01005478.1, on the reverse strand, counting down.
ATTTTATCAGTGGTTAGTGTTCTTCTAAATTGATGACTAACAAACTGTTTCTGCCTTTGTTTCTTGACCTACATATTTTTAACCTTAAAACATTCAAGAATAATTTCACATGGGTGACTAAGGAAGTGACTCACCTGATTTATTAATAAGTATATGTATCCAGCTGGCTCAGACTGCATAGGTGGCGTGTGTCTGTGCTTTAGATCAAGTTCTAGCAGCGATTTTGCACTGTATCCTTTATATTAGCAAAGTAATACAACCTGCTTGTCCGAAGGGATTTTCATGACGGCATGTATGTAGTGCGTATTCTTTTTCTGAACAGTTGCACACTGACAAGAAACAGATCAGCGTTGGGTTCATTGGCTATCCAAATGTTGGCAAGAGCTCTGTGATAAACACATTACGCTCCAAGAAAGTTTGCAATGTGGCCCCCATTGCAGGTGAAACAAAGGTACGTCTGATTTGAGAGGGTCTGTCTTCTAAGTATTTGACTTCCATGGAAGGCGATTATTTAGAACAGGAGGATTTCTATTTGTTTCTCATGAACAAAGACTACCGTTGAAGGGTTAGCTTCAGCATAATAGTTTGGAATCTACCAGAGTGGTTTCTGCCTGTTTTGATAAGCCTAAGAGTACTTTGTGTGCCACTGTGTGGCTTTGGAATGATTTGATAAGTGCCATTCATATTTAAGTCTATTTTAAATTGTTGCTGCAATCGCTTCTTGGCCTTTTGGCTAAGATCAAGTGTAAATTGTTGCTGCAACCTTTTGCTTTGGTAAACAAAGCTAACTCAAAAATATCTAATGGGTTAAGAAGGAAAACTCAACATTAGGGTAGCTTGTGGCAGTTGGGGGTCATACCCTGAACACCGAATATTTGGGGAGCCAAACAGTATTAAGCTTCCGAGAGGACTTTCAGAGATTAGGAAAAGGCTCACTGGATGTTACTACACAGCAGTAGATGGGGATCCTGCCCCTGCATTCTTTTTAGACTCTTAGCTGATGGAAACTATAGTCTGCACTCAGTGAAGTGCTTTGTCCATGGGGCAAATAGAGGAGACTTTGTGGCTTAGTTCCTCAACAGGTAGCTTCTCTTTGACTCCTCCCGCCCCCTTTCTCTCCTGAGCATCAGGGGTTTGTGGAATTAGACTCCTAGCGTTCGACCCTGGGAGCCTCCAGCTCTTTTCTGTCTCAGGTCTGGCAGTATATCACCTTGATGCGTCGGATATTCCTTATCGACTGCCCAGGTGTGGTGTACCCCTCTGAGGACTCGGAAACAGACGTCGTGCTGAAAGGAGTCGTGAGTACACTGGTCCTCGTGGTTTGCCTTTTGGGGGAAATGTTTTGTGGGGAACACTGGATTCCTTTGCTTTTCACTCCTTCAGGAGACAGTTTGGGGTCAACCTGTCTGAGCAAACTTTAGGAACATGATGCTGAACAGGGCGGCCTCTCCATTCCCCTAAAGCGTGTTTGAGGAGTTAGTGGAATCCTGGGCAGGTCTGGTTAATGTCATCCCACAAAAGAGTTTGTCGTTTACCCACAAGATCCAAAGGGAAGCAGGGCCTGTTTATGTTTAGTGATAATTCATCTTCATGGGTTTATGGGTTGAGTCATTTTGGAACTCAATCATTTCCTCACTTGTTTCTGAATACGACCAGAAACTTTTAACTGGTTCCACTTAACCTTAACCAGTGCTGCTGGTTATACATCCTGCGCACATTCGTCCCCTCCTCTCTCAGGCTGCTCCATTTCCTTCGTGTCCTGGCATTGGCAGGCTTTTAACCATTTCTGCAAGTGAGTAGCGTGAAGCATTCCAAGTTTAAACTGCATGCAGAAGCCACTCAGTTACTTTGCGGTGAATTGGGATTAGAGCTGAGTCCTGGGTGCCTTGGCCGTGGCTGGCTTTCAGTGACGCTTCTTCCAGCCGACCACATCCATCCCCCTCGGAGATGGGCTTCTTCCAGGCCCCATTGCTGTGTGGTTTTGAACTCCTTTTTTTTTTTGATGTTGTTACAGACAACACTGAGAACTTCCCTGCTTCCATAATAAGGTTTGTAAGCAAGAGCTTTCCTATTGACATTTAGGTTCAAGTTGAAAAAATTAAGACCCCTGAAGACCACATTGGTGCTGTACTTGAACGAGCAAAACCAGAATATATCAGCAAGACATACAAGATTGACTTTTGGGAGAATGCTGAGGACTTTCTTGAGAAGCTGGCTTTCCGGACTGGGAAGTTGTTAAAGGTGAGCCCTGGGGGTTGTGAGGTTTTAGATGGGGCTGTCCTGCAGGCACACGTGTGTGTGGCCCGGACCGTAGCTTGTCCCCGGTGTGTGAGCAGCGTGGAACCTGATAGCAAGTAGATGATGATGAACAGCTGGGAGAGTTGACGTGCCTCCAAACTGGGGGGTGGTTTTGCTCTTTGAATTTAATTGGGGGTCTTTCTGTGACATTTCAGGGCGGCGAGCCCGACCTGCAGACTGTGGGCAAGATGGTTCTCAATGACTGGCAGAGGGGCCGCATTCCTTTCTTTGTCAAGCCGCCCAATGCAGAACCCCCTGCAGCCCCCCAGGTAAGGACAGGTGGACCCATCTGTTGGAAGGAGTGCTTACTGACCCTAGGGGTGGTGTCTTGATTGCCCCCATGCGGGGTAGGTGTTTCAGCTGCAGTGTCTCCGAGCCCAGAGCGCCATCACCATGACCTTACTGGCGGGTGGCATTTGGAGACCAGAAAGGAGATGTATGACAGAAGACCAATTTTAAATAACCTGTCTTTAGGGCCTTGGGAACAAAGAAGGCTCATTAAATCTAAGTACTTTTCTGGTACTTGTGTCTTTTCTTACACTTGAGGAACAGAGGCATTTGTAAGATTCATTTCTTTAGCAGGTCTTTATTAGACCCAGCCCTGCGCCAGGCACAGAGAATGAAGCAGTGAATGACGTAGCCCTTGCTATAAAGAAGCTCCAGTCGGGCAGGAAGGGAGAGTGGCACAGGTCATACCCGGGGGAAGAAGTCTTAGACTGGGGGCCTCTGGGCTGGATTGAGACACTTCCCTCCTGCTCTGTTTCCGTCACCCTGGCTGTGGACTTCCATGGGCTCCAGCTGTAGCACTTTATTTTTCTATTTGTAGGGTCTTTTTTAGAGCTCAGTCAACTCCCTTGACTTTTAAGTTTCGCTTCCATGCTGACATTTTGAGTCCATAGAGCTCTGGTTTCCTGTTACTTGAGCTCACGCCTAGAGTTTCAGTTGTCAGCTAGAAATTTCCGGTTGAATATTTTCTCCGGTATTTTAAAATCAACACACCTAAAAATGATGTTAATCAACTTTCTCCCCCTCCCCCCTAAAATTGCCAACCAACCAAATAAAACAGTTCCTCTCGCATCTTCGCATGCTGAGTTCTTTGTTCGTTGATTCATCCATCCAGCAAAAATGCACTGCCTGTCTCCTGTGTGCCAGGCACCCCTCTAGGGACTAGAGGAGCCGCAGTGAAAAGCAGACCAGGCCCCCGCTGCCTGCACACACACATGCATGTGCGCACAGACATGGATATTCGGGGATGGGCAAAAGGGGGTTTAGGATGTGATGCTGTTCTTTTGAGTTGATAAAGTTGTTGTGATCATCATGTCCTGCGTGTCTTTTTCTATACCAGCAGCTGTAAACCTGCTTTTACCGACCCTGTATATGCCCGTGAGGAGTGTGTGGTTTTTTTCTGGTACCAGACACATTCTCTTCTTCCACACCAATTCTGCAGTTCTCTGACCCTAACTCCCAGAGGCAGACCCCACAGGCTAAGGGCTCAGCCCCACAAGACCGCCCCCTCTTCAGACGCCAGCTGCAGACAGGGTTCCCAGCCTATCCCCACTTCTGCCCAGCTGACTACAAACCCAAGGGTTCCCACCCTGACCGGTGTGACTCCGTTAGGCGGCATACTGCAAAGTGAAGGGTCGCCGCTTTGATTCCTTGTCAGGGCACCTGCCTAGGTTGTGGGTTCGGTCCCCTGTTGGGGCACATACGAGTGGCAACCAGTCGATGTTTCTCTCTCACACTGATGTTTCGCTCCCTCTCTTTCTCCTTTCCTTCCTGTGTCTAAATAAATAAATGGTTCCCAGGTTTATAATTTACTAAACAACTCAATGGAACTCAGAAAAAGTGCTTTACTTATGATTACCAGTTATTATAAAGAATACAACTTAGGAAGAGCCCAATAAAAGATGCATGGGCCAAGAAAAGGGGTGGAGGGTGGCACGGGCTTTCACGCTCTCCCCGGACACGGTGCCCTCCTGGCACATCAGTGTGTTCACCAACCCAGAAGCTCCCAGACCCCATTCTTCAGGGGTGTCATGGAGGCTTCCTTACATAGGCGCCCTTGATCAAATCATTGGCCCTTGGTGACTGAGCTCAATCTCCAGTCCTCTCATCAATTGCTTGGACTTCCTGGTGACCAGCCTTCATGTTGCAGAGCCCCACCGTGAGGCAGCTCCATAGCATAAACTGTGGTGTGGTGGATTGGAGCTTTTATGAAAAACGAAAGACACCCTTGTCCTTACTCAGAAAATTCCAAGTTTTTGGAGCTCCTGTGTCTGGACCTAGCTAGGGGCAAAGACCAAATAGGTATTTTTATTATACTACGGGGAGACAGAAAACAGATAAACACCTGTTGGAAGTATTGATTGCAGTAAGAAGAGCTGACCCTGGGTAAGGGGTTGGTGGTAGACAGCAGTGCTTGTGTATGTACGGCGATCAGGGACGGCCTCTGAGAGATGGTGATGTAGCAGAGACCTCGATGATATGAGGCAGGAGTCATACATATGTCTTAGGAGGAGAACATTCCAGGCAAGGGGAGCCGAGCACCCAAAACACCTGAGGTGGGAGAATGCTTGATATGTTCATAGTCCTGATGGAAGTCGTGGGGCTGGAACATGTCGGGCATCCTCCCACTCTGTGATTCTTTTTTTCTCATTTTGGTGGTGGTAGAAACCCCCTTGAGAATCCAAAAGCTAAAAAAAAATCATGTTACTAGAAAAATGTACACAAATGTATATATACATTTGATAGTTTCCTGAATTTGTGGAGTCCTGATTTGTTTAGTCCTTTTTTTTTTTTTTTTTTTTGGAAAATCAGTAAGTTCTGTGAATTTCAGTTGCAAGAATAAAATATTACATCTGTGAAGCACCATTGTAAAGCCGGGCACATACTTGTCTTTGCATCATTATCTAAAACAGGGTAGTCATTTTAATGTTTCTGCTTCTTCTGAACTCACCCTACACCCTTCTGTCTAGATGTCTCCTCAGTGCCTCTCTTTAGTACTCGAAACTTTCTAAACTAATGCCGTTTTCGTTCTTACGTAGTTGTGTTTGTGAATTTTGAATGTATTTATCTCCACAAACCCCATTTTTACAATCCTCAGGAAGGGGTAGTGAATCTTACCTAACAGTAAATAGGTGATTGGTTGCAGTGATTAAATACTTTTATAGTTGGTGCGTCCTTCGGAGCCGCAGGTGTAGCCCTTTGATCTTTAATCCTGGGTTCTAAGCTTAATGTGCACTGGTTTACAGTAGATTAGTGCTATGACTCAAATTTGGGGGTTTTCAGCACTCCCCCTTAGTCCTGAGAAGAGAGCTGCCTCATTTGAGAGCAGCGTATAAATTCAGAAATTCAGTTTTTATTTTCTGATTCCATTTCTCTCCCTGACCCCCACCCCTTTCGCACCTGAATAGATTCCATCCTCACCGTCTTTGGAAGCTGCCATGGAAACGACCCCGAACAACCCAGAAGAGAAAATCACCGAAGCTGTAGGTGAAGAGTCAGACTCTGTCACTGAGAAGGAAGGAGGGGTGAATAGTCACCGTGACACCAGCTCAGAGATGCAGCAGATCCTCGCGCGGGTTCGGCAGAACTTCGGCAAAATCAACGTCGTGCCCGAGTTTTCCGGGGATGACCTGGTTCCTTTGGAGATGTCAGATATTGACGAAGAGCTTGAGGACTCTTCTGTGGAGGAGGAGGAACAGGAGCAGCAAGGAGACGACGAGGAAGAGTGTCGCCCCGAGCCCCGGGAAGAACATGCGGAAAGCGACACCAAGGCAGTCATTAAAGCCCTGGATGAAAAGATCGCCAAATATCAGAAGTTTTTAAACAAAGCCAAAGCAAAAAAGTTTTCAGCAGTCCGGTATCGTTTTCATCTCCTCATAAATTGCAGTTTGCTCCTTTCTTTCCAAGAAAGAAAGCTCGTTTCTTTCCAAGAAACTTGCCATGAGCATCGGAGGGATATATTTACAAGGGTGGGGATGGGTGGTACGGCCCACATCTTTAAAAAGTGATGTTATATTGTATTTTTTTAAATTCAGCTCCCTAAAATATGAAAAGATTCGTTGTCTTATTAGAAATGTCTGGGGAGCTGCAAACGCTGTTGGGTGTTGCCTTTTACCAGCAGTGGTAGCTGTGTGAGGAGCGGGCCATCTTTAATCTGTTGGGCGGGCGGTCGCCAGTCAGCATGTGACTTGGGCAGTGGAGGGGAATGTCAGACAGCTTCATTATGTTGCTTTCCTGTTTCAGGATATCCAAGGGACTAAGTGAAAAGGTTTTTGCAAAACTTGAAGAGCAAAGAGCAGCTGAAGAAGATGTGGAAGATGCAGGTAGAGTTTAATTATTAAATGATTTAGACGTGATTTGCATCTTTGGGAAATCCAGCTTAATTTCCAGATTATCTTGTACCATCATTATCCACACAATTATTTACACTGGGCAGATTACCGGCGTTCCACAGTATATTTATTGCACAAATTGTATTATCCACTTTTTATTCTGCACATTTCTTGGGATTAAATTGGTAAATCAGGAAACTTTTCTTAAACAGGGTACATTATTAACCTTATGATTTAAGGTCTTCCGGAAGATTTTATTTTTTGCAGTGGGCAGGGTGGTTTGTGCTTTTTTTTTTTACTCCATTGGGCAAAAAACTTCCGAATCAAGGAGCTGTCCTCAGAACGCAAATGCACACGCTGCCGTGGCCCATGAGACGCGCCCCGGCCCGGCCCCTCCCACTCTCACGCCGCTTTACTCTGCACTTTGCTTACCAGGCTCCGTTCGCTCCGGCCTTCTTCCTTCTTCCAGTACATCAAGCTCGTTCCCACTTTGGGACTCCGACGCATTTTGAATAAAAAATCCATTTGTTTTCTGTGTGTGTTCAATGTTTCTAGCACCTGCCAAAAAAGGAAAGAAGAGGAAGGCACACCGGGAAGAGGAGCGTTCAAATAAAACTCGCAAGACGCTTACATCTAAGGAAGTACGTGTTTTCGGTCTTAATAGCACCCAGGAATAGAAAGTAGAGAGGAGAAACCCAGTCCTTACGATGTACTCTTTTTGAAACTTGTGGTCTAGAGTCAAGTTCAAGGGACCCCAGTCCTAAGTGACCTAGTTGAGGGCAGTTAAATAGGGTCAAGAGTTGACCCAATGGATGAAGGTCCCGAGTTCGTTTCTTACGGTTTAGGAGGTCCTGATCGCTGTCCTCAAATGTAGCCCGTCATCTGGAAGAGTCCTTTGGTTTTTATGTGGCCCCAAGGAAATGACATGTGATGAGCAGAGCTGTCATTAGGCAGACAGATCACTGTTCCCTATGACATTAGCTTTGTAACTGGCTTCTTTGGAGCTGGAATGGTCCCTCTTGGGAGATGAAGAGCCTGTCGCCAGAAGTGTTTGGCCTCTGACCAGGGGACCACATGTCAGGAATACAGTAGAAAAGATCCAGACATTGGATGAGGGCTCGACCAATCAAGTCTGTAGCTTGGCGTTGTCAGAAATCACAATGGAAGAGCAAACTTGGATATGGGAGGTGAAACATCCCCCATTGTTAGCACTGACTGCTTCCAGTGGTTGTGGAGGGAGCATGGGAATGGAGCTCAGAGAAATGGGCCTGTTTTGTGATTTTCAGAGTTTGAATCGCTTGCCTTTTCTTACAGCGGAGGCGAGCAGCACGGCAGCAGAAATCCAAAAAAGTTGGTGTCCGCTACTATGAAACACACAACGTGAAAAATAGGAACAGGAACAAGAAGAAGACCAATGACCCAGAGGGACAGAAACACAAACACAAAAAATTCAAGCATAAGGAGTAGCAGTGACATTTTAAAGGCTGTTTATTAAATTATACAAAAATATGTCATTAGAAACTGTGTTCATTTTCTTCATGCCCAGTTGACGTTTCTGAGGCCCCAGTGCCTTTGTACAAGGTTTGACAGTTGAAACCATTCACCAGTGCCAGTGAAAGTACAGGGCCTCCCACCCCATGGATTTCTGCAGTGGAGTCCATTGGCACCGCCAGCCCTGGAATTGGCCGTCTTGGTTCCTCCAGAGTGACACCCTGTCATGTGACTGACAGGAACAGGGAAGAGGTCCATAAAATGGAGAGTGCGGTAGTATTTCTTCTGTACCAGCAGTTAGCAATGTTTGGATAGAATAGTAAAAAAAAATTTCAAGCATGTAGTGTACATGTCCTAGGCTTTGAAATGAAAAAGCTACAGCAGTTTCTATTGTCCCTCATTGCGTCTGGCAGGTGGATCCAGTTGGGACACGCGTACTCCACTGTCAAGGAGTCGTGGCATTAGTCCGTTGTCCTGACCAGCCTTCCTGCGCATGAGGACGACAGCACAGACAGGTCATGGAGTCTTAGAATTCCTCAGGACCCTGGACAAGGGCAGAAGCTGTGACTTCCAGTTTGTGGGTTGAGTGACTGGGGCACGTCTGAAGGGGGGTGGGGGGCGCGCAGCTCTGTGGGACGGCAGTTCCAGTGAGCCTCCAAAGCCCTAACTGGGCCGGGTGTCAGGTCAAGGCTCCGCTGCAGAGAACCCTTCCTCGCAGTGACTCTCAGGGTGATGACGAACACTTGAGAAGCATTTCAACTTGAGAGGAAATGTTAGTGCCTCCCCAGGTACGTTACTTAGGAAATTTGAATGATGGAAGTCCCTCGGCTTGCTGCCCTAGTCCACGCTGATCTGCCCTGAACTAAAGATTCGTGTTGCCCGTGTAGTCTTTTGCATCTATGAAGCCAGAAGAGTTCTGAACCTCCAAACTTCGAGTTTAACTTAGGAGGAGTAGTAAAATGCAGTTGCCTGCAGCCCACAGCCCGGTCATGAATAATTAGGACCGCATGTTAAGGTCTGGGCCCCTCTCCTGTTATTAAACAGCTAGTTAGAGGTAGGGCCAGGGTTTGATTTTTCTACAGAATAAAGGGAACAAATCAGTGTTGCAGGAGAAGCTGAGGTACAAGCAGCTGCCATGGGACACTGACTTGTTGCTCTTGCCAGGAAACATTTACTTTGTAAAAGCCATGGGTGTGACTGTCGTTGCCCCCCACCTAGGCTGTCTGAAGCCAAGGAGGAGGGGGCCAGTCAACTTGGTAGGCAGGGATCAGATGGCACAGTACAAACCCTGGACTCCAAAATGAGTTACTAGAACTGTGTTGGAGCAGGGCTAATGGGAAGACATCAGAGCAGGTAAAGACAGGCCAGAGGAGCCCAAATTAATGTACAAGATGAGTTGGGGAACAGCAATGTGGGGACAGGAGCAGCTTCACTTGGCCGGAAATAAGAGCTCGTACGGCCTGGTGAGGAAGCAGTTGCTTCAGCTGAGAGGGACACAACAGACAGGAGCGGATTCTAAGGCTCACTATCTGAGCTGGCAAATCCCGAGGCCGGCCGCGTGCTGGGGCCGCCTCGGCTGCGCCGCCTTCCACTGCCCAACCAGGAGCCTGGCTGCCAGACTGAGGTGTTTCATGACACTGGGGCAGTGACGTGACTTCTGACAAATACATCGATGGTGATCAGGGGAGGGTATGGCATGTCCCTTCAGGGAACCAGCTTTTTATTACAAAGGTCTTATGATGGGGTAGTAGCACTTGTGAGACCCATATGGAAATTATCACTTCTTTGGTGCAATAATGCCTTCCAGTTGGGCCTGAAAAACAAAAACAAACTCCATTAATATTTGAAACTTGCAGCCTAACACAAATAGCTGAGAGGCGATAAAAGTCTCTGGGAAGGATTATCCCATTGCTGCCACTCCAAGCTATTTTTTCCCTTCATTCCCAACTCCATATTTTCTAGATTAGCTGATTTCTGGCTTGGCACAGAATCTTGCTACATTAGGGGAAACTGGAGCAGTCCTGGTTTCCATACAATAACGGCTCAGTGCATAATACAAAGCACTGAAAAGGAAATTGAATAAAAGTTGTTGAAATAGTGGTTTTTCTGGCTCAGATTTCAGACCTAAATATGTCTGCTAAGTTAAACTTTGGGATCCTGGGAGCTCTGTGCTGGGACAAGAGGTTTGGGAAACAGCAAATTTTCAGCCACTGAGACAACTTGACACCCAATTAGAGAAAATTGCTACCAGCGAGTAAGGAGCTGTCCGTCTTGTATGTAAAGCCGAAGACACTTGGGAGTTGTTTGCTCTGCTCCCGTGGTAGCCAGTAACATAATTTACTATGGTATGTGGACAGATCTTTAAGTAGGTCTATCCCGGGGACTGCAAACACTGCTTTATTTGCAGTGCAGTTTTGAGCCAATAAAAATAACTCACTTCTAAGGAGTCCTTCACTCTGGGGATTACAAGGTTGCTTGTAAGTGTTAGAAAGATGCCAAGGTATTCTGCTTTGCTCTTGCTGCCAATACTATACCACAGAAGGAATCGGGCTTATGATAAAGGACCATGGCAGATAAGGGAGGCAACTTCAGAGGCCGCTGAGTAAACAGATGCACATCTGGCGGCGAATGTTTGTAGCTTTTCTTTGTTTTTGTTAAACTCAGCAACAAGAAAATCTATGTCATCCTGCCTAGCTGTTAACACAAGCCCTTCTTTATCTCAAGTGCCTGTCTTTCTTGGTTTGTTGTGCCAACAAGCCTGCCAATCGCAAGCATGTAAGCTTTCTATGAGACTAGGGAGGAGAGGGAGAAAACTCCAGGGGCCCCTTCTGGCTAGGACCATGGGAGCCAGCCACAGCACATCAATAGGCCATATATCTAGAACAGTGACTCTCAAACTTTAGCAAGCATCAGAATCACCTGGAGACCTTGTTAGACCAGACTGTTAGACCCCAACTCCGAAATTTCCGATTCAGTGGATCTGGGGCCAGGCCAGTCTGTATTCCGAACCATTGCCAGGTGACGAGGTTGATGCTGGTCTGGACCCCAGCCTTTGAGAACCTCTGGACCAGACAGCCCGGAGTTTTGGAGGCCTGCCCCCTGCCCAGTCCTTTTCTTCACCACCCGCCCTTCCTTCCCTTTCCTTCAGCTCAGCTGGGTCAAAGTATACACCCACAAGAGGGCTTTCAGGAAAAACACTCACAGCCCAGTTTCTCTGAGCACACAGCTGTGGGAGGTGCCTGATTTTAAATGGTTCTTCTCTCTCGAAGGGCCTGCCCTGCCCACCCCAAATGCAGGGCCTCGGAGAGGACAGTCTGCACCTGAGAAAGCACTTCCGTGCTGCAGAGCTCCCTAGGAAGCCACCCTAGGAAGCTTCCAGATTACCAGCGCCATCGGAAAAGAACTCCCATTTTTTGTCATAGCCCCCTCTCCTGAGGATGGACAACTTTTTTTCTAAGGGGAAAAAGCCTCTACTGGAGAGCCAGGCTGAGGCATCATGGGGATTCGGAGTTGAGCATAGAGCCCCTCCAGGGCTAGATGGATGGAGAATCTGGGTAATGAACCCTTCTCTCCCACCCACCCCAAAAGTCAGCTTCCTTTACTCCTAGGCAGCGCATGTGGACAAGTATTTAAAGTCATCTGTGGGAAAAGGAGCCGAACGCTTGGCCCATGTGCTGGGAGGGCGGGCAGGCCAGCACCTCCACCCGGGCTTGCGCTGAGATTACCTTCAGCTGCTGATTCGTGCGCTTTAGGAACTGAATCTCCTCGTTGTGCTTCTTCTCCTCCACCTGCCTCCTCTCACTCTCCCTCTTCTCCGTGGCCTCACATTTTGCCTTCTGCTCATTCACTTGCCTCTCCAAGTCTCTCTTTTCCGCTTCTAATTCTGCAATCTAAGGGCAGAGACCCCAGTCATCCTGGGATGTTACCACTGGATGGGGTGGCTTGAGTGCCTGGGCAGAGGGGACCTGGAACACAGCTGTCCAACCCAAGATTTTGCCAGGGTCTGTACTGCCACCCAGTGGGAGGTTAGTGCCTGGCATGCACGTCCAAGAGGAGACAACGCTGCCATGACCAGGCAGGCCCTTACACTCTGACCCAAGGAACCTCACTGAGGTGGTGGAGAGCACCCTAGGAGGCCATAATTCAGTGCCAGAATGACAACCATGTGGCCTGAGACAGAGGAGTCACAGGGGGCCGAAGGTTCGTGTAAACCCCACTCACTTTCCTCTCCATGTCTGACTTTCCCTGCTCAGCCTGAAGCGCCTTTCTCATGCCAAAGGCCACGCTGCTCTCATACAAGGTCTGGTAGGCAGCGATGGTCATGCGGATCTCGTCCCGGACTCGCAGCAGCAGCAGCCCCCTCTCCGCACAGTTGATGGTCACCTCACGAATCAGCTCATCTTCAGATGCACACACACGGGGAGATCAGAAAAGGCAGGTGGGAGACAAAATGCACCACGCCTGCTGCACGCCACCCTTCCTATTGGGAAGGGTGCTAGGGTGCACCCTCCGCACTTGGAGACCGATCTCAGGGAGGGGTCTTCAGCAGTCCCAGGGGCCTTGCCATGCAGCCACGGCTCTGAACTTGGCACTCGTGAGTATAGGCAGTCGGCCAGCCCAGGGTAGAGGGAGACAGGAGCCCCAGGTTTGTTTGCAGCATGAGGCCCCTCTCTTCCATCCTCAGCCAAGAACTGGATACTAATCAAAGAAATCTGACTTTTCAATTTGAAAATGGTGGCTGCTTTAAAGTAGCTGGGAAATTCTATGTGCCTCCTTGGCTGGACTGGTTTGGGGCTGCGGACAGCACAGTCTAGAGCCTGCCCGCCCGTCTCCCCCATAAATGCTGACCTGGAAGGCAAACCATAATCACACTCCAACCACAGTGCCCTAGGGTTTGGGGGCAATTTGCCCCCAAAATTGTCCACATGGGCCGGTGACACTGGGCTGGAGAACAGCCACTTCGCACCATCGCTTGAGAAGGGGGAGCTTAAATCCTTGTGTTTGTCAGTTAACAACAAATTACCCTGAAATGTTTTCTGGACCAAGGGCTGAATAGAGAACGTAAATTTTTCTGATTAAAAAAATCGATGCATGCTTATTACAGAAATCGTTGAAAGAACAAAGATTTAAAAGGGAAGTTCTCATTTACTCCAACCATCTGCTAAGAGGTGAGGAACCAGGCTGTCAGGCTGTCCTGCAAGTGGGGTGGACTGATCAGAGACGCAGGGCTGGAAGGGGAAGAGGGTGCATTTAGCAGACTTCGGGTGAGACAGGTGCGGGGAGACAGATGATTCCAGACGGGGTGGGCTTCGGCTCAAGGATATTCAGGGCTTAGGGCTGTGCTGAAAGGGAAGGAAAGGAGGCAGGAGAGCATAGTGTACCCTCCCCCAGCACCCCAGCCACTCACCGAAACACTGTGAGTAGAGCTCCCGGCGGACAGGGCAGATGCCAGTCTCCCTGGCCTGCCGCTGCTGCAGCTTCAGGTCCAGCTGCTCCTGGAGGTGCACCACATCCATCCTGGTGCTGGGGGTGCTGGACACCTGCTGGATCCACAGCTGCGTGTCTTCCACCCACTCCCTGCGGCACAGACACAGCCAGGCTGAGCAAAACTCGTTACCAGAGGGGACCGCAGGACGTGAGCAGAGAGGGCCCTTTGAGCTCTCTGCCTGAGCAGGGGTGAGGGGCAGCTCGGTCACCAACCCACTGGAATCCTCTACACACCCTCTTCCTTGGGGAGCGTGCAGCTCCAAAGCCACACCCACTAAGCTGCCTCCACAGGGGCCCTGCCTGGGGGCTGGGTAGTCTCCACTCTCCTACAGCCCTCTGTGAAATCATCACCCATGTTCCAGATCTTACCCTCCTAATGTGTTGAAGACAAATTAATGGTTGTTGCTTGATCTGAACAGAAGGCCCAGTGGGGACTGCCCACTGACTTGTGGGGTGGGAGACACAGGGCACCATAAACCTTGTGCCAGTCAGAAAAAGGCGAATGTATGTATTGCGGGGTGGGGAAGCTCTTGGCAAACCTTGTGTCAGAGGCATGGTCAGGTTCTGGAATCACAAGGAGGGGGCATAAGGGCAGAACCACCGAGGGGGGAGAGGACTTTCGTGCATTGGTGGGAGGTAATCAACAGAAAAATCATTCTCCCCCACCCCCGCCCTTCTTTGACGTCCACCTCTGGTCAAAAATGCATGTCAGGCAGTGGTAAGGGTGGCTAAAGAAAGAAGCAGGGTAAGCGGATTGTGAAGGGAGAAGGTGCTCTTTTACAAGGATTCTCAAGGAAGGCCCCCTTGGGGAAATGGCATTTGAGCAAGACCTGCGGGAAGAAAGGGAAGCAGGCCGATATCAGGGGAAGTGTATCCTTGGCAGTAAGAACAGCAGCCGTCAAGGTCCTGCGGTGAAAAGAGCGACGTGTTTCAGGAACAGCAAGCAGAGGCCCCTGGGGCATCAGCACAGGGAACAAGAAAGAGAATGACAGGAGGTAAGGTCACAGGTATATTAGGGCCAGATCATGCCAGGTCTTCCAGATCGCTGTGTGGATTTAGGATTTTAGTCTGAGTAAGATGGGGAGCCATTAGAGTTTCTGGCAGAAGGCTGGCAGGATCTGACTTGTGGTTTGGGGGCTGTGTGTAGACTGGATTGTCAGGGTGAAGAGCGGGAGCCAGGTTTTCAGATGGGAGGCCACTAAAGTAGGACAGGTGACGGCGACTGGAAACAGGATGGTGGAAGCAGAGGCGGATGTGGATTTAATGGTGGGCGCCCTGCGCCCCAACTTCTGAAGGGCCCCGCAAAACCCCAACTTTACACTTTTTTCTAATGACACCAAGTTTGGTTTCCTATGTGCAATTTTAATTATGTATGAGTTTACAATCAGCGGTAAAACCTGACAGGATGTTTATATTCGCTTGCATATGCAAATACGCAGGAATGTAAATTAATTTGTGGATATGTACCTGTTTCATTTACGGTTTTAAAAATATGTATTTTTAAACATGTATTTTTATTTTCCCTGTCTCTCTCTCTCTTTTTTTTTAAGGAGCCCAATACTTTCTTCTGCGCCTGGGGCCTCAACCAACCTTAATCCGCCTCTGAGCAGAGGTGGTGAAACGTGGTCACATTTGGGATCTAATTTGAAGGTGGGCCAAAAGAAATGATAAAGGTTAGAACTCGTGTTGTGAAATACCAAAAGGGATGAAAGGTGGCCTGAGCCCCTAATAGAAAGAGAAGACTGGGGATAAGCAGGTTGGGGGAAGGAAGAAACTGTCAGTTAGTTTGGACATGTTTTGAGTTTGAGATGTCTATTAGCATCTTCATGAAGGTAATGAGGAAGTCGTAGAATATATGGGTGTGGAGTTTAGGGGAGAGGACAGGACTGGAAATATACACTTGGGAGCCATCAGCATATAGATGGTATTTAGAGCCTTCAGTCTTGGTGAGAGCACTCTGGAAATGAGGGTAGATAGAAAACAACGGAGATCCGCCTTCTCGGAACCCAGCCATCTGTAAGTCCTAGGAGCACTGAGATGCTGGGAGGAAATCCCAGCCAGGGACAAAGACAGTATGCCTCTTTCCCTGTTCCCAAGTTCTGGGATACAAAAGCCTGGGCCTTCCAGTCACTACTCCTGCCTTTTCTTTCTTTCCTTTTTTCTTTCTTTCTTTCTTTTTTTTTTTTTTTTACCTCGGGGGTAAGATGGCATTCAAGATTTCTTCTGCCTGCTTTGCAGGGTCTGGGACAGAAGAAGCTGAGGGGAGCTTGGTCTTTGGTGGCTGTGGGACTGGACCTGAGGGTCTGGGTTGCTGGGGACTGACTTTCAATGGCCGAGCCTGGGAACAAGGGAAAAATTAGGGCAGGAGGGGATGAGACGCTGAGCTCCACAGATCCTGGCCCTTGCTCCAGGTCTCCCACACACCCTTTCCTTATTCACAGCTTACTTTCCCCATCTGTATTCTCAGCAGAAGGTATATCTCAGACCTAAAGGAGGCCGTGAAGGGTCTCTGGTCTCACCCGCCCCTAATCCAGTGCTTGTGCCTCCTTGAACCGATGTTTCTGGCTGGGGTGCTCAGGCCTCTGCTTTCAGTACCAGATCTATTCTTGGACCTAGCTACCGTGAAAAATAGTGAGCACCAGTCATCTCCCTGTGATTTCCTTCCCCATCCTAGATCTGCCCTCTGGAGTCGCCCAGCATCTGGGCTGCCTGTACAGCTCTCCCACCCTCCTTTCCCCATCCCAATGCCCTTTACTTCCAGTTGTTTCAGGCTTCATCCCTCAGGACTCCGTGTCCTCAAGGCGGGCATTTGTCTTTCCCCATTGGAGCTTCTGGGTTCCTTTGCCCCCTGGGACCCGTCCTTACTTTGGGGCTCCGTTTCTCCGTGTTCCGGCTAACCAGCACCGGGGTGTCATACTTGAGCAGAGAGTCCGAGGGGGGGATCATGGCGACAGCCAGTAGCCCAGCAGCAGCCCCTCCAGCCAGGGCCCTGTTTACCGTCACCATGGAAACCTCTTCTCTTAGCCACGTGGCCTGGGCGGGGCCAGCAGCGCCGGAATTTATTTTTGCGCAGCCTTCGGGGAAAGTTCAGCGCTTAGCTGGTCAGGCTTCCTGCTCAGCGGATCGCTCCTGTATTCTCGGAAGCCGGGATAACGGGTTCGAGCCCCTGAGACGTGCCTAGCTCGCGATTTTAATGAGGTGGCAGATCACCTTCTCTGACCTCCGATTTTGTCATCTGCAAAACGGGAATCAAAGAGGAAGGCATCTGGAGTTCCCAGGTTTTAAAAAGCATTTGCTTTTAATTAAGTGGAAAAATGACAAAGTAACAGAAAGTTCAAGAATACAGAGCCGGATAACTCGGTTAGAGCATCATTCCCACAGGCCACCGTGGAAGGTTACATCTGCTTAGGGCACACGCAAGAATCAACCCATGAGTGTATAAATAAGTGGGACAACGAATCGATGTTTCTCCCTCAAAAAAAAAAATCAATAATTTTTTTTAAATAAAGGGGAAATACTAAGGATTTGCCCACGATATACCTCCTATGATTGCATTTTCTTCCTTCATTACTTCGTATTTCCAAACGTAAATGCAAGCAGAGTTTGAGTGCAATTTTGTATCCTGCTGCTTTCGTTTAACGTCAAGGTTTTTTTGCTGTTGTTTTGTCGTATAGTTCGTAGATAGCATTGCAAACGGTGATATACCATCCATCAATTGGCTAAACAATTCCCTACGGCTGGGCGCTTATCACATTTAGCCATGCATAATATGCTCTGGTGTGTAATATACACCCACGTTTTTGGTCCAAATTTTCAGGGAAAAAACCTTTCATTTCAATTTTTAAAAATCATTTATTTATATTTAGATATTTGTTTTCTATATTATAAAGGAATTTTAGCATTTATTTTTAATATATTATGCTATAAGAAATTTTAGTAACAAATAATTACCAAACACAAGAACAAGGTGTTTCAGGAACTACCCACATATAATGCCCATCCTTATTTTTCCCTCAAAAATTTGGGCCCAAAAGTGAACATCATACACAGCAAAATACAGTAGGTTGTCCCGGTGTTTAGGAATTACTAATGACGTGGCACAACCGTGAGCGTAGGTGCTTCCAGAGTTAACTTTTGAAACTTAAATCTCCCTCCACTCCAGCCGCGCCACGACGACCCCGCCCACAACGGAGTAGTAGTCACGTGTCTAGTCTCTGGACCGCGAGGGATTCTGGGAGAGCGAGCATCCCAGAAGTGGAAGTCCGGGGGCCTAACACGTCATTTCCTTTCTACGAGAGGAGCACAACGGCTGTGTTTTCCCTGCGCTCCGCGGATATAGCAGCATGAAGGAGGTGAAGAGCGAGCGGGAGCGGGGAAGCCGGCGAAGGCACCGGGACGAGGACATAGTGGCCACGGCGGCGGTGGTGGTTAAGCAGGAGCGCCTCAGCCCGGAGGCCGCGCCGCCCGTCCACCGCCGCCCGGACTGCTCCCGCGGTAGCGCGTCCCCGCCAGCCGGCGAGCCAGGCCGCCCTGGGCACCGCGGGGCCCGAGCCCGAGGACATAGCCGGTAGGTGGGAAGCAGCCGGGTGGGCCTTCGGTCCGGCTCCGTGAGAAAGGAGGACAGGGGTGGCGTTAGAAGCCCGCCTTGAGTGCCGAGCCCAGCGGCTCGGACCTCACCCTGCGGCGGTGGGAAGTGACCCGGCGGGGCTGGTGTTCCTGTCCGCCTTCACTGGCGTGGTAGATGGGCGCTCATGGCCTCATTGACGGGATCGCGCCCGGCCATCTGTTCAGCACTTCAGCGAGTTAGGCCCGCGGGTCGCACTGATCGTTGAAGTTGAAATGAAAGGTTGGTTTTTCCAGTTAGCCGCCCCAGAACGTTTCCCCAGGGAGGGCCTAGCGGATCTGCCTGATAGAGCTTCCAGGGGGAAAAAAAAGTCTCTTGCTAGACTCGTTCATGGACTCATTCAGTGGTTGTCCTGAGAACCAGTTATGTGCACAGACTGCCCTGGGCCCCGGGGCCAGAAGAGCGGGCCAGGTGGGTGGGCGTCCCCCTCTCAACTCGACCTCCTCTGGCCCTGAAACAAAATACCTGGTAGAGAAAGAAAGCAGTTTCAGCTAGTGCCAGGTATTCGGGGCGGGCTAAAGCAGTAACGGGATGAAGACTGGGGGGAAGGCGGAGACCTCTCTGCGAAGACGCCGCTTGGCTGAGACCTGAAGGGTAAGACCGATCCAGCGTCGTAAGGATCCAGGCAGGGGAAGCAACACGGGCAAAGAGCCCGCAGTGGACTTAATTGTGGCCGTTTTGGAAATAGAAAAAAGCCCAGTGTGGTGATGGAGGGGAGCGCTGGGAATGAGGTGGGGCAGGGGGAGACAGAGCAGCGGACCTGCCGAAGGATTTAGTGCGCCTGGGGGGCGGGGGAGGGCTTGGAGAGAATAGAGGATGACTCCTAGGGTTTTTCTGGCTCGGGGAGCAGGGTGGATGGCGGTGCCACTTACTGAGATGGCAGGGGCAGAGAGAGGGCAGGTTTTGAGGGGTTGAGAATAGTTATGTTACCTGAGGAAGAGAAGCTTTGGCAGGTAGCCGTGTGGGAAGGTCTGGAACTCTGGAGGCACTCGGCCGGGAAGATGGAGCTCCTGACTCCTGTAGTGTGAAAGGCAGAGCCCTTCGCAAACGTGGTGTTTGTGTGGTAGGTAAGCCTGGTATTTGAAGGTAATCGTATGGGGGCAGGGAAATGGAAGTAAAAACCTGTTCGTACCATTCTCTCAACAGGTCCCCGGCCAAAAAGAAAAAGTCCTCAGGGAGGAGAAGCAAGTCTCCTCGTACTAACAGAAGCCGAAGTCCTCACCATTCAACAGTCAAAGTGAAGCAGGTAAGTGGATTAAGATGTCTTGATGCTGGGTCCAGATCTAGAGCCCCTTACCATCATAGCTAAAGTGTGGTGTATGTATTCACCTGTACCTACAGTGAGCTTTTCTCAAAACTGGGTGGGCTTTTTTCCTGCTTGTTTTGCCAAATGAAACTTTATTTTGAGATAATTGTGGATTCACTTGCAGGTGTAAAGATAATACAGGTATATATGTTTTACTCCGTTTCTCCCAATGGCGACATCTATACAGTCAAGGTACAAAACGTTTCCATTACCACAGGGATCTCTCATGTTGTCCTTTTATAGTCATACCCACTTCTCTCCCACATTTACCCTCGACCCTGGCAACTGCTAATCTGTTCATCATTTCTATAATTTTGTTACTTCAGAACATACATATTTCTTAGACGTATTTCTAGGTATTGAATAATTTTTGTACTCTTGAAATGAGATATTTTAAAATTACTATTACATTTTCATTTTTGGCAGAAGAGAAAGCTAGCTCTTCTTTTTACATATTTATTCTGTACAGGACTGGTCAACTCTGTTAGTTCTCTTTTCTGTATATGATCTCGCTTAAGTTTGCCTGCAGGCACTCTTGTTTCTAGGGCTCTGAACCCAGGTTCACAGTGTTAGAGCTATAGTTCGGCGATAGCGTGGGACACACAATCAACATGACCTTGCCCAGAAACATAACCACCGCTGATAACCTCACTTCCATGGGACATTTTGCTCTTGAATGCCAAAGTCCAGGTCACAGGTGACTTTTTGAATGTAGCTTGTTCACGGATTGTGGACTGCCTTGACTTTACTGAATCTGGTCAAATTTCAGGAACGCGAGGACCATCCTCCCCGGAGAGAACGGGAGGATCGGCAGCACCGGGAAGCATCAGGACAGGAGCATAGGCGAGCTAGGAACAGTGACCGAGACAGGCACAGGGGCCACTCCCACCAGAGGAGAACCTCTAACGAAAGGCCTGGGAGTGGGCAGACTCAGGGACGGGATCGAGACCTGCAGAACCTGCAGGCTCAGGAAGCAGAGCGGGAGTTTCATAATGCCCGACGGCGGGAGCATCGTCAAAAGAATGAAGTTGGTGCCAGTGGTAAAGAGTCTCAGGAGTTGCTTCCTCCACCTGGTGGCAAAAACAAAGACAAAGAGGTGCCCGTTAAGGAAAAGCCAAGCTTTGAACTTTCTGGGGCACTTCTTGAGGACACCAACACCTACCGGGGTGTAGTCATTAAATATAGCGAGCCCCCTGAAGCACGTATCCCTAAAAAACGATGGCGTCTCTACCCTTTTAAAAATGATGAGGTTCTTCCAGTGATGTACATCCATCGACAAAGCGCTTACCTCCTGGGGCGACACCGTCGTATTGCAGACATTCCAATTGATCATCCCTCTTGTTCAAAGCAGCATGCGGTCTTTCAGTATCGGTAAGTACATTTGCAGAAAGGAACTCAAGTGTGAGCAGAAGCTAGTGTCTCAGTTAGGATTACTAAGTTTTGTTTTGTTTTTTAATCCTTGCCCGAGGACATTTTTTCATTGCTTTTAGAGAGAGAGGGAGATAGAGAAAAGTTGATGTGAGAGAGAAGCATCTGTTGATTGCTTCGTGTAGTCACCTGGACTGGGGATCAAACCCACAACCTAGGTATGTGCCCTGACTGGGAATTGAAACCACAACCTTTCAGTCACAGACAGAGCGCCAACCAATGAGCTGTACCAGCCAGGGCAGCATTACTAACTTGTGTGTGCATGTATATGCAGAAGAATCCATACCCCTCATATCTGGTTTTAGTCTTAAGGAGTATTGATCTAACTGCCCTTTGAATAATCACTTATATTTATATAAGAACATTGAACTTGGTGTTGGGAATCCTGCCACTGCTTCTTACCAGGTGTTTGACCTGGGACAAGGCACTCTCTGGGCTTCGGTTTCTGCCTACCTCACAGGGCTGTTACAAGGATTAAATGGAAATGCAATTGAGAATTCCCGGCTTATGTGTTGGCTGTATCTGTATCTTGACAGTTGGCATAGTACACCTGTTAATGTATGATTCTCACGACAGTCCTGTGAAGTGGCTAGCACAGATCCTAGTAGTCCCTTTTGACAGGTGATGATACTAAAGTTCAGCAAAGCCAAGTGACTTGCCTAATAAAGGATCAGCATAGTAGAACCATGGCTCAAATCTAGCTCCCTTAACTCTGAAGTCTAAATCTGCTTTATTTCCCTGCCCTGGCTGGGTAGCTCTGTTGCTTAGAGCATCGCGTCAGTTCACCAGGGCTGTGGGTTCGATCTCTGGTCAGGGCACATACAAGAAACAACCAGTGAATGCGTAAGTCAGTGGGACAACAGATCAGTGTCTCTCTCACTCTCTCCCCAGCTTCCCCTCTCTCTAAAAATAAATTTAAAAAATCATCTTCATTCCCATTGAGACAGGAGATAAAATACATTGAAATATAGGTGAAAGAAGCATTAGATTGATTATAAACAATACCAAAAACAATGTATTTTCTTAACTATGGCAAGAGGCATTGGATTCTGCATTTTAAGCTTTTGGTCTACCATGAATTTCCTATCCTATAGTGACCAGGTCTCACCTTTCTAATAAGTATTATTTAACTTGCTCCTAATTTCTAGATTCAAGGCCATACCTTCCCCTTGATTTCTTAGAGTTTGAACTTGAACTGTGTTCAAGTCACATTATTTACCTCATCTAGGCTGTGTTAGCAAAAAGCTGGATGACTGAGGCAGGATTTGGCCTATAGGTTTCCCTTTTCTTTTATATTGAATTTATTGGGGTGACATTGGTTAATAAAATTATATAAGATTTCATGTGTGTAGTTCTATAATACATTTGTATGTTTTACTGTGTGTTCAGCACCACAAGTCAAGTCTCCTTCCATCACCATTTATCCTCCCTGTACCCTCTTCTACTTTCCCTCCCACCCCCTTAGGTTTCTCTCTCTTATCTTTTCTAGGCTTGTGGAATATACCCGTGCTGATGGGACAGTTGGCCGCAGGGTGAAGCCCTACATCATTGACCTTGGCTCAGGCAATGGAACGTTCTTGAACAACAAGCGCATTGAGCCACAGAGATACTATGAACTGAAGGAAAAAGATGTACTTAAATTTGGGTTCAGCAGCAGAGAATATGTTCTGCTTCATGAGTCCTCTGACACCTCTGAAGTAGACAGGAAAGAAGATGAGGATGACGAGGAGGAGGAGGAAGTATCTGACAGCTAGCAAACTAAGAAACACTCTTGAGGGACCTTTCCTTTCTGCGAAGGCTTTGCGACTCGGGAGCACTGTGGTGCTCTTTGTAATGCCTCTTATTGCCTTAAGTCTTTATGTTTGGTTGAACTTTTTTCTGTGGCGGGCATATGTTTTCAGAACAGTCTCACCAATACATTGTGTTTCACAGAAGCATTGTGGCTTTTAGTCGGTGCTTTCAGAACTGCTGCCTAGGAAACTATAAACCCTTGGCTAAAGGGAAATTGTGGCTTGTTCTCTTTGTACAGTTACTTTATTTATAGGCTTTGTGAACTGGGTTTGTTTTGTTTTTGTTTCTGGGGCAAATCCCTAACAGAATCTTTCTTAAGCTTTGGTTATCACCAAAACAGCCTCCAGTATATACCAAAGCTTTGAACTGGTTGAGCTCTTGAGTCACAGAAGTTGATTTTGCACTTCTTTTTTGGGGGGTAGGGGGTGGGGATTTACCACATGACCTCATTGTTGTCTGTTGGACTTAAACAGATGCTGTACGGAGCCTGCTTAAACACATGACTGTACAGAAAGATCATGACTGCTGCCTGTGGGTGCCGATCTAATGCCGCAGGAGGGTGGGAGGCGTCGTGGGTCTGTTTCCTATGGGAGAGTTCTGAGTTCTCCATGGAGCATGTACATAACAATTCTGATCATCTTACCTTTCTTTGACTTTGCATTTTTATTCAAATGTTATCTCTTTTTTCCTTTTTTGAGAAACACACTGTCATTTATGTGGCAGGGTCCTTGCATTATTCTAACAACATGTGTATATGTCTAAAGAAGATTGTGTAGTTTATGTTTCATCTTTTTAAAAAACATTTAGAGAGGTTGTATTTACCTTCCCAAAGCTGGAAAGCATGGGAATTGCCCAGTTTCCTAATTTTCCACTAAAGGAACCTGTGTAAGTAGAAGATGCATAACGTACGTATATGTAGTGTATATATATATATAAAAGAAATTGTGTGTGAAAGAGCTGCATACTGATTTTCATATGAAAATGTTTTGTGATGTAAATGTAAAATTACATTATAGGCAAAGGCCTCCCTGCATTTGACAAGCAGGTTTTCATTTATATGTATTTTTGGGATGCAAAATAATAAAATTTGTAAATATAGCCCCATATCTCGGCAAGTTAGTGTTGGTCCTGTTGAAGCCGAAGTGCTTTCTGAATTGGCAGGGAGGGGTTTTTCTTTCCCAGAGTAGTCGGAGTTGGGGCAGGTCATACATGTTGGGTCTTGTACCAGTTTATCCGTGTCCTCCCTAATAATTCACCCTCAGGTGGGATGGAGAGAAAAGGAGAGATGATAAAACTCAGTCATTGCTGCTGCTAGCTATTCCTCTTGGGCTGAAACTTACAATACTATGAGATTGTCTTCTTTATATAGTTTCTTCATTAGGGTTTCACATACCCGTGTGTACTCAGGGGAGCAGCTGACCAATGTTTATTCAAAAGAAATGAAAAGATCCTCTTTGGAGAGTGAACACTTCATAAGGTTAGTTAGATGTAAGGTTAAAGGAAGGGAAGCTATAACCATGTAAGAACTGTTATCACCCCCCCACCTCTGTGTTATATATGGGCCACTGTAACAGTCGTTTGTCTAATCCTGATATGTGCCATAGATCACAGATTACTATGTGCATGGGTTTTGTTGTGATGGATTTTTCTGTTGATCCAGGGATTAGGCACTAATCTGGCATCTCACTCCAGGGCCTCCTTGTTCAGTCTCTGCTATTCCTACTGTTTTGTGGCGGCCTTGGGCTTGGTTTCAGACACCACCCTGGTGGGCGCTGTGATGGATGACCACTTTGCCGACATTTTTCAGTAAGAGGTCCCAGTTGCGTAGTCAGCTTTTGCTACCTGGATTAAGAGAGTATTTATGCCAAAAATCTAGGAAGGTGCTATATATATATATTTTTTAAGAGGGTTAAAGAAAAGACACTCCCCATCTCCAAAGCCGGATATCACCAGCAGACTTTTCATTTCAAGTTGACATAATCCTAAAGCTTTCTCCTTGAGTTAATACATTGCTTAGAAATTAACGTTCATCTAAGCTTTTTGCAACTTCTGCATTCCCTACATTTTCTCCATCCTGGTTGGCTTGTCTATAAATCATTGTCAGAATCAGGTTACCCCCAGAACAGCCCTTTGCTTCTGGGACCTTTCCCCAAATCCTCTGTGGTGGTCTCCATTTCTGCAGAGGTATGGGGCAGAATCTTTAGGCTTTTCCCCATCAAGCCATTTCATAGTCATCTAGTTCCCTCATTCTCACATCGACCAAGCACAGCCCGTTAAGTGTAGCTGGTGATTTAACTTTCAGACACTTTTATTGTATCCTGGAGATAAAGCAATCAATGCAGCTAACTGAAAATTTTTTTAAAATTGTATTATTATGTTTGATATGGTGTCCAAATGGTTATATTCTTTAACATCTTTCCCTTTGGAGCAATTTGTGGATGTATGGAATGAAATGATACAATGTTAATCAAAGCCTAAGAGTAACACACCCAGCATGCCCACAGCGTTCCTGGGTGTGTGAGTTTTTATCAACTTAAAAGGGTACTTGATCTAAATTAAAGCTTTGGAATTGAAGGCTTCATTCGGCCTCTTGGGTGAAGCTTCCAGTATGTTTATCAAACACGAAACAATTTTAAGACAGTTGATTTGTTCACATGTACTCTAAAGTGAATTAATTCACTAAGGCAACGGGTGCATCAGCTTACTATGCTAGCATTTGGTTTACAGCTGTCAGAAGCAGGGAGCAATAATACGGAAGCAGGCTGCATTGTGGACAAGAGGTGGCATTCAAGGTATTCCTTGGAGACTAAGTGGATTTTAAACCAGCTGTGAGGAGGGCGTTGTTTCAGACTGAGCAGTCCAGCACACAGCAGGGCTGGAGTGGAAGATGTGGAAAGGGTCCTACAAAATTGCGAAGCTGAAGGCACGCAGCAAGTGGCTGGTAGAGCTAGGAACTCCAGATTCAGTGGCCATTCCTCAGGACTTGCTTCTCACCTCCCTAGCAAAGCTTAGTGGAGAGACCTGAGAGAAACAGGCGGTCCTATTCATGGGTTCAAGGAAATCACAGTGGGTGTGATTCCCAAGGGTAGAGAGTGGCGTGGCAACTCCTTACCCCACCCCACCAAGTGATAGAGCTGCTTGGAAATCATCATAATGACTCATAAAAATAGGCAAATATTCAATAATTGGGTGCCTAAGAAGTGCTATGAACCAAGACCTCAATAATAAAACTGGCCAATACTTAGGAGCACTTTCTTTGTGTGAAGCACAGTTCTAAGCATTGTACAGGTATACTAATGCATACCTTAATTCATTTCTTCCTCATAATTCAGGCTCCTTTCACCATTCCACTTTGCAGATGGGTAACCTGAGGAACAGAGAGGTTAAGGTCACACAGTGCTAGGTAGGATTGGGATTGAAACCCAGTCACTCTGGTTGCAGATGCCATATTCTTAATCACTGTGATGTACCGCCTCTTACAGTCATGAGATGTACGAGGTCTGGCTCTTGCAGAGCAATATAACCAAGAGCTACAGACCCTGCTAGACAGGAGAAGCACTGGGGATCATGGAAACTCATGGAAATCATATTCAACCGAGCCTCAGTAGTCAGGGAAGAATGAGCAGTTACTCAGAAGAGGCCAGTGGGGATGAGGAGAGAAAGGAAAACATATTTCTAGGCAGAGAGACTGGCAGTCAGAAACACCTGAGGTAAGCCCTGACCGGTGTGACTTTGTTGGTTGGGCATTGTCCCTCAAACCCTCAAAGAGAAAGGTTGCCGGTGGTTAGGGTACATGCCTGGCTTGCGTGTTCAGTTCCTAGATGGGGCATGTGCGAGAGGCAGCCAATTGATGTTTCTCTCCCTCTCTTTCTCCCTTTCCCTCTGTCTAAAAATAATAAAATATCTTTTAAAAAAAAGAGAAAGAAAGAAATGGTTGAGGCAATAAATTAATGAGACTTTGGAAACAAAGTTCAATAGGTAGAAGAATGGTGAGTGAGACTTCTGGATTCTGATAATGATGGACTTTAAGTTATCTTTCCAAAACCTGAAAACAGTCAAAATTTCTGGATAAAATATAAGTCAAAAAAATTCTTAAAGCATCCAAGAACTGACAAATTAGTAAAAAAGTTATCAGTCCAAGAGCGAAGATAAATAATCCAGAGAGAAATGGAGCACAGATGCCTGGAAACCACACTTGGTTTCAGGGCAAATCGTATTTGATCCTAGCAAATCAGACCTCACCCTAGGTTGCATGAGGTGGGAGCCAAAACTCAAAGCCTACATACAATGGTTAGTATAACAGATGTTTAAAAAAAAAAAAAGCTGACATGCCAAAGAGCTATGATTTTCAGAATAAAAGTGGATCAGAAATCGAATCCTCCCAGGTATTGTAGCCTGGGAGTTCAGGAAACCTTAAACCTTGAACTCCATTTAAGCCTTGAACTCCTGTACTATTAGTGCCTTCAGGTGTCTGATAGAAATAGGTAAAATTACTCTTTGGAGGAATTTTTAACTCCCCTCCAGTTACGTCCACATTCCCCCCCCCCATATACAATTTTTTAAAAGTGCACAATAAAAGGTGCTGTAGATGACAACCAACAGAAATAACATAACAGAAACTCAATAACAGAACAGATTCTCAAAGAGCTTCGGGTACTTGAATTACAAGATTACTATAAAATGTTCGTGATCTGTGGGAATTGACTGCAGGAATGGGAGGGTGCAATGGGTGAAGGAGGGCAAAGAGGGAAAAATTGGGACAACTGTAATAAAATAACAAAAATCTTAAATAAAATATATCTATAAAAAAAGAAAAAGAAAAAATATAAAATAAAATGCTCATGATCACTATTTTCTAAGAAATAGATGACAAGCTTGAAAAACCCACAAGGAACAAGAAACAGCAACATGTGAAATGGGAGTTATTTAAAAGACCAGCTAGAACTGTTCGAAATGAAAAATATAGTAACTATACAAAATCCATCAATGGATGACTTTAACAGAAGCTTCAGGGAGAATCAATGAACTAGAAGACAGGCCGAAGAAAATTATCCATGCACATAAATTTATTTGTTTTTTAAGATTTTATTAATGTATTTCTAGAGAGACAAGAAAGGTGGGGAGAAAGAGAGGGAGAGAAGAAACATCTATGTGTGAGAGATGCATTGATCGGCCACCTCTTGCATGCCCTCAAGCAGGGGCCTGGCCTGAAATGCAGGTATGTGCCCCCAAAGGGAATCAAACCGGTGACCCTTCAGTTTGCAGTCCGGTGCTCAATGCACTGAGCCACCCCAGCTAGGGCATGCACATAAATTTAACAACTTAGATGAAATGGACCAATTCTTCAAAAACTGTTAAGTTACCAAACTTCACTCAATATGAAATAAATCATCTGAATAGTTCTATAAATATTAAAGAAATTGGACTTAATTTAAAAGCTGCCAGAAAGAGCCCTGGCTGGGTGGCTTGGTTGATCGGAGCATCGTCCTGTGCACTAGGAGGTTACAGGTTTGGTTCCTGGTCAGGGTACATGCCTGGGTTGCAGGTTCCACCCCTGGTCAGGGTAAATATGGGAGGTAACTGATTTTTCTCTCTCTCTCCCTCTCTTGCCTTTCATCTCTCTCTTAACACCAACAGACATGTCCTTGGGTGAGGGTTAGGGGAAAAAATGGTTAAAAAAAAGCTTCTAAAAAGAAATATCAAAGCCCAGATGATGATGGTTTCACTGAAGAATTCTATCAAATATTTCAAGAATTAACACCTTTCTATACCACTTCTGGAAATTAGAAGAGCAAGGAACACCATCCAATTCATTGTATAAGGCCATTATTATTTTGGTAACAAAACCAGACAGGAAAGTTAAAAAAAAAGAAAGGAAAAAAAGCTTATAGACCAACATCCCATGAATTTAGCTACAAAAATTCTCAATAAAATATTAGCAAATTGAATCTAACAATATATAAAAAAAATTATAACACATGGTCAATTGAGGTTTATTCCAGATATGCAAGGCTGGTTCAACACTTGGAAATGATTCTATGTAATTAACTATACCAAGAGACTAGAGAAGAAAAATCACAACCATGTCAATTAATGCAGGAAAAGTATCTGACAAAATTCAATACCCATTCATGATTAAAAACTGTCACTAAACCAGAAACAGAAGGGAACTTCCTCAACTTGATAAAAAGCATCTATATATATCCTACAGCTAACATCATACCTGATGGTGAAAAGCAACACTTTCCTCTAAGATAGGGAACAAGTCAAGGTTGTCCACCTGGACCGCTCTTATTCAGCATAGAACTGGAAGTCCTAACCAGGATGGTAAAGCAAGAAAAGGAAATAAAAAGCACAGGGTTTCAAAAAACCCCTCCTAGAACTGATAAGGAAGTCAGCGAGATCCCAGGTTACAAAAGCAACACACAAAAGAAATTATCCAGAATGCAGCAGAGAGAAACAGAAAGATGAAAAAAAGACAGTGACTAGGGGGAGGGAGGTATAAGCAGGCTAAGTGGTAATGGGAAAAACATGCAATAAAAATTAAATATTTAAAAAGACAGTGGGTAAAAAAAAAAAAAGGATTATTATATTTAAGCTCCAGAAGGAGAGAGAAAATGAGGTGGAGACATATCTAAAGAAAGCTAGCTAAGAATTTCCCAGAACTGGTCAATTTCCACAGACTGTAGAAGCCCAAAGAGTTCCAAGCAAGGGAAAGAAAGGAAGAAACGAGGGAAGGAAGGAAGGGAAGAAAGAAGGGAGGGAGGGAGGAAGGGAAATCCTACCTAGATTTACGATAGTGAAATTCGCAGAACCTTGAAAAGTGGAGTGAGCTGAGACTGGAGAGATAAGGGGTCAAGTGAAAACGAAGTTAAGGAGGCTGGACTTAATGAAAAAAGCTAACACTTAGGTAGTGATATTACTGGCCAAACCCAGATAGACATGAAGTGATTTACTCCTTGCAGCAATTGTATTAGGCAAGTACTATTATTACCTCCATTTTGCACATGAGGAAGATGAGACAAGTGAAAAATTTGGTTACTTGCCCAAGGTGGCACCGCTTATCAGGCAGAGACAGGATTTAAAAAATATATTTTTCTCTGTTGTTTTCAAATATCCGTATCCAAGGACATGTTTATTGATTTTAGAGAGAGAGGAAGGGGGAGAGAGAGAGAGAGAGAGAGAGAGAGAAAGAAACAGAAACAAGGATCTGTTGCCTCCCATATACACCCCGACCAGGGTCAAACTGGTAACCTAACGGCAACCTACCCATAGTGCCCTGACCAGGGATGAAGCTCCAACCACCGAACGATGCTCCAACCGAGTTCACCGCGCCCCCACCCACCCCCACCCAGGCCAGGTTCTAAGAGGTAAGATTTTGAGCAAGGTAGTTATGATTCCAGTTTGCGTCCCTAACCACTACACATACCGTACCTAGGACACATACTTGTCCCTATAAAGGGCAATGGGAAGCCATTGAAAGGTTAAAACCGGGAGAAAAACACTACATTTCTTTTCCAAAACAAATCATCCTGGCATCACTGTGGATCATTGGATTAAAAGCAGCTAAATGTGGAAACAGGAGTCTGTCGGAATAATGTAGCCCAAAATAGGGATGGCCTGGATGAACGAGGGAGATGGCGGACAAAAGCAAATGGATTTGCGGGGTGTTGCGGAGCCAGGCCAGGGGACTTAGTTTTGGATGGGATCAAGGGCTGAAGGAGTTTTCTCACTTGGGTTATTCGGTGGACAGTAAGTCATTCACTGAGGGGACTTAGGAGGAGTCTGGTTTGGGCACTGTGAGTCTAAGGTGCCTGTAAAGATCAGCCATCCGCGAGGGACAGAATTGCGTGTAGTACCGAGAGCCGAGAGTCCCACTGCCAGCATCCCCCAGGGAGGGCGCGCGCGGGCCGGAGGCCCAGAGCTCCGCGCAGCCCGCGTCCCGGGTAGCCGCGCGCGCAGGCGCAGTGCGGCGCGGGCGCCCCCTGGCGGGCGGCGGCGCGCAGGGACCGCCCCCTGCCCGGCGCTCCTGCTGCCCGCCTTAGCCCAACATGGCGATGCATAACAAGGCTGCGCCGCCGCAGATCCCGGACACCCGGCGGGAGCTGGCGGAGCTCGTGAAGCGGAAGCAGGAGCTGGCGGTGAGGGGCTAGTACCGGGAGAGTCCGGGTGGGGGCCCCGCGCCTGCCCTCGCCGCTAGGCCCCAGCTCCGCCGCGCCAGGCCGTTATTTCGCGGGCGCCGCGCTGCGGCGGGGAATCCGGCGGCCTGAGGCTGGGCTGCGCATTCTGCGGCCCGCCGGCGCCTCGGCTTTCCCCGCTGTGCGGGAGCCGGGGCCGGGGGCTGGACACCGAGCTGGAGAGGGGTCGGGGGAGGGGGGACTAGGTGGGCAGGGGACATGGAGAAAGGATAGCGCCTGGGGTTGTGGGGCTTCTGTGTGGGAGCCCTGCAGAGGCGAGTGCTGGTGAGCTTTGGGGGTGGGTGAAGGCGGGCGTGTCGGTAGGCTGTAGGAGATTGGCTCGGGCGTGCCAGTGGGCTTCGGTGGGGTGGGCAGGAGGCGACTGTGGGAGGGGGACTCAGTCATCCATTCTCACCTTTGGAGGGTGGAGGGGCGCGTGCTCTTTTGGGGACTAGGAGTAGATTCATTGAATGGGATTTCTGATGGGCAGGGATGACATGTGTTTGGGAACGTCTAGAAGGTGACAGGCGAGGGGAATGGACTCCGTCTACGGAATTAGGAATTGTGACATGCACCCAGGATCTCATGCACACTGGTGGCTAAGCCCTCCTCACCTCCCGCGTCTTGGTTGGGCATCTAGGAGCCCATCTCACCTGAAGCCCTTCCAGGTTTCCATAGCAACTGGCTGCCCAGTGCAGGCGGCCTTTCTGAGCGGAGGGGAGCGAGTTGGCTGGCACTGGAAGGCTGCTCACCCTACCTTTTATGCGTGGGAGTGGAGACTGCATGAGCCAGGGTCCTTCACAATTGGGTTTCCATGAACCCTCTGAAGTAGGTACAAAATTTTTTATATGTATGCATTTTTCAGTGGACAGGCTCTCTATGTTTAATTGTATTCTCAAAGGGATTCAATAGGACAATTCTAGACTGTCTTAATCTGCTTGCTCCTCCCCATATCATCCATCTCTCCACAATGGTGGTTTAGTGTATTTGTGCTTGAGTTTGTAAGACTAACAGCAAGATTTCAGTTTGGTCAGACCTGATGCCTGCGTTTAAAAGGCATCATCGGCTTCATCCATTTCCTGGTTCTTCATCTCTCAGGAAACACTGGCAAACTTGGAGAGACAGATCTATGCCTTCGAAGGAAGCTATCTGGAAGACACTCAGATGTATGGCAATATCATTCGTGGCTGGGATAGGTATCTGACCAACCAAAAGTAAGTGTCAGAAGCCTGTGCTGTTTGAATTGTGACCTACTAATACTTGTTTCTACGACTGTATAAGTTTTTGGCAGTAACTTTGCAGGGAGGCGGTATAGTTAGTGGTAGTATAAAAAAGAGGTTTGGGCTTGAACTTGGACTCTGGCTCACCCTCAGACTCACTGAGTAATCCTAAACAAATCCTACATCTGTAGAGTAGGGAAAGTCCCTCCTATGGCACAAGATTGTGTGAGGCTTAAATGAAATACAGCATATACCTCAGACAACAGCGGCCTATTCGTGTTTTCCACATTTTAATCAGTCATGAGTTCTGCCCTCACAATATTTGCCACACCTCGTGCCAACTGTACTATGCTTTATTTATTTATTTTAAAGATTGTATTTACTTATTTATTTTTAGAGAGAGAAGGAGGGAGGAAGAGAGGGAGAGAAACCTGATCTGCGATTGGTTGCCTCCCACACACCCCTCACAGGGGACTGGGCCTGCATGTGCCCTGACTGGGAATTGAACCCATGACCTTTTGATTTGCAGGCCAGTGCTCAATCCACTGAGTCACACCAGCTAGGGCCACGGTCTATTTAGTAATAATATTCTTGAAAACTTTCTAAGCTTTTTGAAATTTTTTAACTGTATAGAAAAATTGAATGAATAGTGTGTGAGCAAGTGATACCCTCCACTGGAATTCATCAATTGTTAACCTGTTGCCACATTTGTTTCCCCTCCCTCTTTTCTCTTATGTAATGTAATATATGTACATATATAATATTTTTCTCTTATATAATATAATATATCTACATTAAGTTTTTTAAAAATTTTGAAATAATTATAGATACATAGGAAGTACAAAAATAGTACAGAGAGGTCCCATGACCCTTTACCTAGTTTTCCCCAGTGAGTTTTATATAACTATACTATAGTATCAAACCAGGTAATTGACATTAGTAAAATATGTGTATGTACTTCTGCCATTTTTATCATGTGTGTAGATTCCTATAACCATCACTGCAATCAAGATACAGAACTATTCTGTCACTACAAAGATCTCTGTTATGCTACCCCTTCGTGGTTATATCTCCTCTTCCTCCCTGTACTTCGTTAGGGTTTTTCTTGCTACCCCTTTTAAAGTTAGAAGGAGATATCATGGCACATTGGCCCTAAGTATGTCAGCAATTATCTCCTAAGAATAAAAACATTTTTCTTACCTAACTACAATGAGGCGGAGAAAATTGGCACAACATTAATAGTATTATCTAATACTTAGCCCTTGTTAAAATTTCCCTAATGATCCCAACATGCTTTGCTACCTTATTTTGATCTAGTCAGTTTTCTTTGCATTAACTTTGCTGTCTCTTAATTTAGAAGAGTCTCCTGCCCTTTTTGGTGGTTAAGTTGTTGTTTACGACTTTGCCTTGTAGAGTGTCCCAATTCCCAATACTTCTTATTGTGACCTCATGAGAGATACTTTAAACTTTTTTTAGAAAGATTTTATTTATTTATTTTTAGAGAGAGGGAGGGAGAAGGAGAGGGAGAGAAACGTCAGTGTGTGGTTGCCTCTAGTGCGAACCCCACCGGGGACCTGGCCTGCAACCCAGGCTTGTGCCCTAAGAATCGAACAGGCGACCCTTTGGTTCTCAGGCCGTCGCTGCATCCACTGAGCCACACCAGCCAGGTCTTTGCTTTAAATTTAAAAAAATTAAGTTTATTTAACAGAGACACTCATATCACTAGTCTATGCTAGTTGTTTTTTTTTAAGTCATTAAAATACACATATATTAACATGAAAATTATTATGAACCAACTAAAGTAGTCTCATGTACCACCGTGGAGCACCTTCCATACAGTGGAAGACATCGCTGCTTACACAGACATTCAGCATTAAGGTCGTTTGGGTCAATCCAAGTGGTGTGGAGGTAATAAAAACAAAAAGAGTTCCTTACATACTCCCTGGGACATCCTCAGCTTGAGCCATAGACAGAGCTTGGTGCTTATTATGAATCCTTGTGTGTTTTAGAAACTCCAATAGCAAAAACGATCGAAGGAACCGGAAGTTTAAGGAAGCTGAGCGGCTCTTCAGTAAATCCTCAGTTACTTCAGCAGCTGTAAGTGAGGTTGGGGGATCTTTATGTGGCCAATTGTTGAGGAAGATCTCAGTTAAATCTCTATGACTTTTCTCTTTCCATTCTGTCTGTGAGAGCTCTCCTAAGGTCTGTGATAATTTTTCTAGTAACTAGTGGTTTTTTCTTTTAGGCAGTAAGTGCATTGGCAGGGGTTCAGGACCAGCTCATCGAAAAGAGTAAGTTTATTTTTTTACTTTTTCATCAGTTTATTTTGAAGCTACTGTAGTTTCTATCTTTAACTCCTTTCTAACTGTGTATCTGAAGACTGCATCTCTTATACTCTTGCGTCTTCTTTCTAGAAGTCATTCCTTCCTGCCTCTTCCGTCACAGGAAGGTTGACGTAAGCTGCTCAAAGTCAGAAAGATATGTCTTCACGCCTGATGAGTCTTAGGGAATTTTTTTTAAGTTAAAAAAAACAACAACTTATCGTGGAAAATTTCAGGCATATCCAATAAATCCCCATGTACCCAACTTAATAATTTTTAGGAAATTCTGATCCTGCAAACAGAATGTACCTGTGTGTTCTTAAATATAAAGTGGAAAGTAGATAGTATTTACTTTGTAACAAAATTGTGTCATTTCTGTGAGCCATATAGTGTAATTCTTTCTCATACCTAGTGATGGGATATAGGCCTGTACACTTTCTGAGTCTGACTCTGTGTAGCTGTATTGAATGTTCTCCCTATGCATCAGGTCACTTTGAAATACAACCCGCTTTTTGTATTATGGCCGTGTACTTCTTTGAGATGGTATATCTTGTTGTGGGATCCAGCTTTTTTGTTTGCTCTGGGGCGGTGGTTTGAGGAAAAGGGATTTTGGTAGTTTGGGAATTAGAACTACTCAGTGACTTCGATTATTATCTCTGTGTACAGATTTCTAAATTTTTAGCTCTATCCTTAACCCCTTTCCTGAGCTTTAGTGATTTTTCTGGAAAATTCTAGAACATGTCTGCTGTATACTTCCATTCAGATATTCAAACCCAAACATTTTATCTAAAACTGAGCTGTTCTATTTCCTTTAAAACATATCTACTCAGTTTTTCTGTTATAGTACTTCTCCATCCTTCAAAACTGTGTAGGCGTTTTTACTCCTTTTTTTGCCAACCTAATCAGTTGTACCAAGTCCTTTTGATTTCTCTTTTGCTATGATTATCAGTTAAATCTTATTTCTTCTCAATTAATGCCACTCGTAGAATGTAGAACCGTTTTATCTGCTTTTTTCTTTTTGAAGGTATTTTTTTATTTTTAGAGACAGGGGAAGGGAGGGAGAAAAAGAGGGAGAGAAACATCAACGTGTGGTTGCCTTTCACACACCCCTTACCAGGGACCTGGCCCACAACCCAAGCATGCGCCCCGAGTGGGAATCGAACAGGCAACTCTTTGGTTCACAGGCCAGCACGTGGTCCACTGAACACACCAGCCAGGGCCCATTTTATCTGCTTTAATTAATAAGATTAATAAGACTGGCTAAGGAAAATGCTTGATCTCACTGTTGTGAGTTGAGATGGAATGATGTCTGACTCCTTAGTTTTTACAAGAATCTGTTTTCCTGCCCCTGGCTTAGTAGCTAGTTTAGCATATGGCCCCGTACCTAATTACTCACACAGAGTTAGCTATGCCAAGATACTTCTTTGCAGGAGCTTGACTAAGACAAGTATTTATGTATTCGGGATTTTCTGAAGCATACGCAGCCCATGCATTACCCTAAGATCTTCCTCCTGGATTGAACCTCATTTCTGAAATTCCTATAAAGTTACATTTGGTTTTGTAAAATGTGTCTCTTTGTATTGTAAGAGGATGTTGCAAATGTTTATTAGCGTTCTTTTCTTTTTTTTTTTATGATTTTATTTATTTTTAGAGAGGGGGCAGGGAGGGAGAGAGAGAGGGAGAGAAACATGGATTGGTTGCCTCTTCTATGCTTCCCAACTGGGGACTGAACTGCAACCTAGGCATGTGTCCTGACTGCGAATCGAACCTGCAACCTTTCAGTTTACAGGATGATGCTCCAACCATTTGAGCCAGGAGGTCAGGGCTTGTCATTCTAATTATCAACTCCTTTAGGAATAGTTGTTTCCTTTGAAGGACTAGTTGTTTTTTACTGAAAATCTTGTAATTGACCGTTTCCCTCTTTGTATGGGTGAGAAAATGCTGCAAACCAAATTTGTGGGGCCCCTCTGGAAAGCCAGTAGGAATTTATAGCATGCATTATGGGACTGAATCTTAGTACTGTATCCAGCTTATTTTCCTCTTCTATTGCTCTCTGCCTTACCTCATTTTAAATTTATTTTATTGGATTTCATTATGTAAACCTTGGCAATCTGCCTTGAATTCTTTTTGGAATAAAGCAGAGTATAGAGAATTACATAAGTACTGGAGTTCATTAATTCAAATCGTCAGAGCTCCTTTAAAGTATTTCTGTTGAGCCCTGGCTGGTGTGGCTCAGTGAACTGAGTGCCGGCCTGAGAACTGGAAGGTTGCCAGTTTGATTCCGTGCCAGGGCACATGCCTGGGTTGTGGGCCAAGTCCCCACTTGGGGGTGTGTGAGAGGCAACCTATTGATCTTGCACATCGATGTTTCTCTCCCTCTCTTTCTCCCTCCCTTCCCCTCTCTCTAAAAGTAAATAAATAAAATCTTTAATAAAAGAAAAAAAGTAATTCTGTTGCACTTTATCTCACCATCTCTACCATACCCACTTCCCACTGCTATTTATAAGATTCGATTTTTGTCTTAATTTTCTGCAGTTAACTACAGTGTATCTAGTATGATTATTTTTTATTTATCTGGCTTGCATTTCACTGGACTTGTCGAAACTGTGCTTTGGTACTTTTAATCAGTTCTGGGAAATTTCCAGCTGTTATCTTTTCAGACACTATATTTGTTTTATTATCTCTTCTGTATCTTATATTCGGTTGGCCAAAAAGTTCATTTGTTTTTTTCTGTAAGATGGCTGTAGTAGCAGTGAGTTGTCTGAATTGTTTCATTTGAAACAATGTTGTTAAATTGTATTGTGACAGCGGTCATAACAGCATGCATTAAAAAAAAAAAAATCAGCCCTGGCTGGTGTGTCTCAGTGGATTGGGCACTGACCTGCGGATAGAAGGGTCACTGGTTCGGCTCCCAGTCAGGGCACCTAGCTGGGTTGCGGCCAGGTCCCTGGTTGGGACCTGCAAGAGGCAACCAATCAATGCATCTGTCACACATCGATGTTTCGTTTCTCTCCCTCCCCTTCTCTCTCTCTTCCTGTCTCTCTAAAATAGGCAAGTAAATAAACAATTTAAAAAACCATCAAAATTGGTGAATTTTTATGTAGCCATTTTAATATTGAAGATGGAAGAAAATATGCAACATTTTCAGCATATTATGCTTTATTATTTCAAGAAAGGTAAAAATGCAACTGAAAGACACACACAAAAGATTTGCGCAGTGTATGGGGAAGATGCTGTGACTGATCGAATGTGTCCACAGTGGTTTGTGAAGTTTCATGCTGGAGATTTCTTGCTGGATGATGCTCCACGGTTGGGTAGACCAGTTGAAGTTGATAGTGACCAAATCAGGACATTAATTGAGAACAGTCAACGTTCCGCCATGAGGAAGATAGCTGACATACTCAAAATATCCAAATCAATAAAGTTATTGGTGAAAATAAAAATGTGTCTTTTATTTTATGGAAAAAACGAAATGGACTTTTTG
This sequence comes from Mormoops blainvillei, assembly GCA_004026545.1. Taxonomy (NCBI): domain Eukaryota; kingdom Metazoa; phylum Chordata; class Mammalia; order Chiroptera; family Mormoopidae; genus Mormoops; species Mormoops blainvillei. Next base: position 17,084 of record PVJD01005478.1, on the reverse strand, counting down.
GCCAGCCCAATATCTTTTTGTCTGTGTGCTGCATTATGAATAGTAATGTTTTTCTGACCTACCAGTTCCTAATTCTCTTTTCAGTTAAATCAGATTTGTTGTTAAATCTTCCCTTGATTTTAATTCTTTTGTTATTGCAATTTTATTTTCATAAATTCTACTTCATTATTTAAAAAATCTGCTATGTAGCCTTGACTGGTGTGGCTCAGTTGGTTGGAGTGTCATCCTGTAAACTGAAAGGTGGCAGGTTCAATTCCTGGTCAGGGCACATGTCTAGGTTGCAGCTTTGGTCCCTGCTCAGGGTGCGTAGGAGAGGCAACCAATCAATGTCTCTCTCTCTCTTGCTGCCCCCCTTCCTCTCTCTCTCAAAATCAATAAATGTGTCCTTAGGCGAGGATAAAATAAATAAAAATAAAGTCTGCTACGTAATTTTTCAATAGCTTTCTCTGCAGTTATTTTCAAACTTTTTTTACTTTAAGTGTAGTAAGCCTAGTTATTTTATAGTCTGTATTTAATTTCAATTTCTGAAGTCCTTAATGACCTGTTTTTGTTTGTTGTTTCTACTGGTCATTACTCATAAAGCCTAATCTTCCTCTGTGCTTGATTCTCTTTGAGTACTGCTTATTATTATTATTAAAGGTATTTGTAGAATAACTTGAGGGCTAGGATGAAGTTGCTGTGCTGTCTTCCAGAGAAGACAATGTTCGCTTCCGCAAGGTGCGTGGACCTCTTTAAATCAAGTTCAAGGCTCAAGTGTCCCTCAATAACCCAGGTGATTCAAACTAAGCTTTAATTCCATAAGAGGAATGGTGTACGTTGCTTTTCATGTCTTTTCCATTGTACAGAATCTCACCAATATCTCAGAATTTCTGTGTAACAAATCTTGTGGAATGATTTCTGTTTTTGATCTTTGGTGGCAATGAAGAGAACATTCTTTTCTCTTAGTATTCTGACTTGCACATTCTTGGATCTCAACGATTTTAGAGATTTGCACTTTTGGCATTTTGTTTTCAAACTGTTTTGAAACTTTTCCTCACAAATGCGTTACGTTCTGCTTTCTTTGACTTCAGTTGTACCCAAACTAGGGTAAATAAAGTGGGTTAGCATGGTCCCTAAAGGGGAATTTTATGCAGATTAGCGAAGCATTGTATTTTTTTTTAAAGAATAAGAGAAAAACAAAACAGGGAGACTTTATCCAGTTTCCTTTAAGGGATCAGCACAGTTTCTACTGTTTGTCTTGCTGGACTCATCTGAGGCTTCCATCAAACCACATCTCTCGTCCGTATTCCCACCATGCCAGTGGGTAACGGCATTACTGCATGAAGCATTGTCCTGGATATCTTCCTTTCTTCCTGTACGCTTTTAGTGCTGATCGGAAGTTACTGCCTTGACAGTATTTAACAGCTATTCCCTTCTTTTCATAAGTAGAGTGTCTCATTGGTAGATTTATTAAACTTAATCAAAATCTGATGTTCTTTGCTCTTCAAATGAGTTGTACACTATTACGTCAGTGAGAAGCAAATTTACGTGTCTTTCCATGGTGGCAGCACCCTCCGGCTGACGGGCTTGCTCCTGCACTTTGGGATTTTGTCACCCACCCTTTTTGCCATCACTCCTCTTCTGCTTCCCTGAGCCAAGGAAGAAAATTATTCAAACTTTGTGGTCTCACCTTGTATTTTAACAGTGTTTAACCTAGACTCCCGGGCTCCGGTCCCTCTTATAAACCACTTCTAACCTAATAATCCTAAAACATGGATTTGTACAGAGAACTCCGTAAATATTCATTGTTGGATGTCACTTCCCTACTCAGAGATTCTTGATGGCTTGGCCATGTTATGTCCTGCTAACAACTGCTTTACCACAAATGGTCTTTACTGTTTGTTCAGAGTATGACTTGTGTGCTTGTATATCTCAAGGATATTGAGATTTGAACAATTACTGTGTTCCAGACACTAAGCAAACACTTTACTTGTATTATTTCATTTAACCCTTAAAGCCACTCCTTGAAAATAAGGAACATTGTGGTAGCTGCGGTGTTTAACACAATGCCTCATCCATAAGAGATACACAACACGTGAAAGAAAGAATTCTTACTTTACAAATGGGGAGACAGGCTTAGAAAGGTTAAGCCACAAGTCAGTTCTCTTAACCATCACCTTATACTGTCTCCCTAGATAAAATCCTTTACTTAATGTGACATTTATGAGTTCTCTTAACCTGTCATTCCTTTTCACCTCTCATTTCTCAAGTTCTCCATTTATAGGATGCTTGATTCATTTGTCCCAAATATACCTTGTGTTCAAATGTACGTTGTGTTTTCTTACCTCTACACTTTTGCTTGTGCTATTTTTGGTACTTATTTTGGCTTCTCATTTTTCAAGGTCCAGTTTAAATTCTACCCCTTCAACGGGCTGTTCGTGCTCACTGCAGCAGCACATGTACTAAAACTGGAGTGATGCAGAGAAGATTATTGTGGCCCCTGTGCTAGGATGACACAACAGTTCATGGAGCGTTCCATGTATTTTTTTTTAAAGATACATTTAAGAAAAGATTTTATTTATTTATTTTTAGGCAGAGGGGATGGGAGGGAGAAAGAGAGGGAGAGAAACATCAATGTGCGGTTGCCTCTCGCACGCCCCCTACAGGGGACCTGATCTACAACTTGTTCCCGTGCCCAGACTGGGGATCAAACTGGCGACCCTTTGGTTCACAGACTAGTGCTCAATCCACTGAACCACACCAGGCAGGGCCCTTTTTTTTAAGGGAAAAAAATGAAGCCTTTTTCCTGAATAATTCACTCTTTCTTCTTTGTCCTTCTTAATATCCAAATCAGTACTTTGGGACATATCAGTTACTACCTAGCATGTTACCATCACTATTCATTCATGATGAGGCTTTCATTTGATTTATACTGCTACAGCTTATAGAATATGACCAACTTGTCCATTTAATCAGTATCTCCATAGCATCTGGCCCACAAAGAATAAATAGTTCATTTTGCTTATCAGTGTCTTTTAATTGAATTGCCCTGTCAAATTCAGGAAGGCCAGATCAGTCAATATATCTTCGCTGAAAATCAATTGATCATAAATGTTCAAGGTTTATGAGGTCTGTCCAGAAGGTATCCAGCCATGTAATATGAAAAATGGAGACATTTATTGAGGAAGATATGAGATACAAGAAACATTGTATATAGGACAATGACACCTCTGTCCCCTTCAGAGTAGGTACCTTGGGATCTCACACAGTTCTCCCAGTTGCCATCAGCTGCCCCATCATATTTTCCTGAATCTCATTGACAGTCTGAAATCTCTTGCCTTCCAAAGGTGATTTTAGTTTTGAGAAAATCCAGAAGTCGCAGGGCACCAAATCTGGGCTGTAGGGGGGCTGAGTCACCTGGGTGATTTGATGTTTCACCAAAAAGCTCTGCACGAGATGTGATGCATGAGCGGCCATGTTGTCATAATGAAGCTGTCAGTCAGCAGTTGGCTATAGCTGCGGCCTTCTGAATAGTTTCTGTGGAGGAATGGTCAAGCTTATTGCAAAAGTTAGTGCAGATTCGTTGCTCTTCCCTGTCAGTCATTTTGAATGCAATGGCCACACAGTACACATGCTCACTCAAGGTTGTCTACCACCCCCACTGACTAGTGCAGTGAAACTGTCATTGTTCATGCATGTGCATCCCAGTCCACTCTCCTCGACTGCCAGGTGACATGGATGTCGCACAAATCATTCTTGTTATATTAACAATGGCTGGACTTTTTCCAGACAGACCTCCTATATTTGGCCTCTGAATTCTCTTCTCTGTTTCTGTGTGTCTGTTCTTATGCCAGTGACATGTGGTCTTGGATACTGTAGTTTTAGTGGTAAGTTTTGAAGTTCTTTTGCTGATTTTTATATGAAATCCATTTTCCTGAACTGTAGAAGGGTCAAATTGGTTAATATATTTTTTCTAGCTTTATAGTTCTAGAGCTCCCTCTCCTGTTGCTTTCATGAAGTGTTCAAAGTAGGATTTCATTAAAAAAATAGGATTTCATGATTTCTGCAATCTGGCTGTGTTTCTCTTTTGATTTTGGGGGACTGTCTCTTTCTTTTACTTCTTGTGTCCATGGGCTACTCGATTTGAAATCTCTTCCCAGCAGTTTATAATATAAAGACATAAAAAGAAGAAAAGTAGCCCCTGGTCCTACTGTCTACATACCCCTTTTGACAAATTTTAGAAACAGATAATGGCCCTGGCTGGTGTGGCTCAGTGGATTGAGCACTGGCCTGCGAACGAAAGGGTCATCTGTTCGATCCCCAGTCAGGGTACATACGTACCTGGGTTGCTGGCCAGGTCCTCAGTAGGAGGCACATGAGAGGCAACCACACATTGATGTTTCTCTCCCTTTCTCCCTTCCCTCTTTCTAAAAACAGTAAATAAAATCTTTAAAAAAACAAAACAGATAACGTACATATATATTTAGGATCCTTCAACAGTGAAGTAAAGTGAAAGTCTTTGCCCATCCTTACCTATCAAGAATTTCAAGGAATTCCTTTCAGGAGAAAAAGTATACATTTACCAAAATATATATAATTATTTTTTCTTTTTTTAAAGATTTTATTTATTTATTTTTTAGAGAGAGGGGGAGGGAGGGAGAAAGAGAAAGAGAGAAACATTGATGTCATTGGTTGATTGCCTGTAGTATGAGCCCCGACCTGGGATCAAACCTGCAACTCAGGCATATACCATGACTGGGAATCGAACCCATGACCTTTTGGTTTACAGGATGATACTCAAACCACCTGAGCCACACCTGCCAGGGTCATTGGTGCTTCTTATATGTGCCTTGACCAGGTATCAAACCTGCAGCCTTGGCGTGTCAGGACAGTGCTCTAACCTACTGAGCTACTGGGCTAACGCCAAGCAACCTTTATGCAGTGAGGTTATCCTGGTTGTATGGTCTCATTTCCCAACTGTCCTTGGATCTATTGCCTCTCATTACACTGTTTCCAATTACATGTCAGGAACTCTGGTAACTGTGATACTTTGATTCTATGTATCTTTTTGTCATTTAGACAATATCACCAATGAGGATAGGAATAGAGTTTGTTTGTTTTTTTTTCCTGAACAGATTTTATTACACAGAGGGTATGGGGCTAAGTCCTTCTCGGCTGCTGCCTTCCTCTTGGCTGTAAGGATGTTGCTCAGCTCCTCTCTCTTCCTCTTGGCATGGATGTGTGTCCCCACCCTTTTCTTGATGAATTTCAGGGCTCTCTTGTCCTTAGAGACCTTGAGCAGCTCCATGGCGTTCTGTTCATAGGAGGCAAAGCCACACACCTCTCGGATCATGTCCTGTGCGCGCTTGGTGTGCATAGTGAGGCGCCTGTGGTGGCGGCCGTGCCTCAGCTTGCTCACATTCTTTGTCACCTTGTGGCTCTTTTTGAGGCCCATGGCCTGGGGTAGCAGAGAGTCACAGCTGCTGCCCCTCGATGGCTGCTGCGGGGAAGCTAGATTGATTTATTTATTTTTAATAAGTGCTCGAAAAAATCTTTCCTGACCGACAGATTGCCTGAGGAGGACTGATGGTGCTTTTGGGGATTTGTGTTTATTCCCTCCAGGGGAACCAGGAAGTGGGACGGAGAGCGATACTTCTCCAGACTTCCACAATCAGGAAAATGAGCCCAACCAGGAGGACCCTGAGGATCTGGATGGCTCGGTGCAGGGAGTGAAACCTCAGAAGGCTGCTTCCTCTACTTCCTCAGGGAGCCATCACAGCAGCCATAAAAAACGAAAGAATAAAAACCGGCACAGGTCAGTGGCGGGGACCGCCTCCCACACCCCACATCCCCCCACCCGCCCAGAGCTTCTTTGACCGCTGTTATGAAGGGACTTCACTTTTTATTCCATAAAAACCCTTCAGGATTGGTTTAGTCCTTCTGTCGCTGCCGGGAAGAAGTTCCGTTGGTCCAAATGAAACAGACTAATTGACGAATTGGGCATAAGCATAACCATGCAGGAGGATAGCCTTCTCACTGCTTCTAGTGTAGGGCTCTATTTCACGAAAAAGTTGTTTAAGGCAGTAAATTTGGAATCCTTTTAGAAGTGGAAAGGGGGAAATAGAAATGGAGTCTGTGTAATAGTATTTAAAAAATTCACTACTCCATGTCAGGAAGCTGCGGAGTGCATCGAAGTCTTTTGCACTTAATCCCAACCCCTGCCCACTCTTGTTTCCTTACCAGTGGAGAGAACTGATGTAACATGATTGTTTTTTTTTTTAATTACAAGTTTTCTTGATTGCATGTGATATCTCTGTGATATTTCTGTGTCTCTGTAATATGCTGATTTCAGACGTCAGAGGAGCAGTGTACAGTCTGTAAGCTATGAGAGTGCCTTCCTAGATAACGTTTGTCCACTGTGTTTTTTTTGCAGTGCATAATGAGATAGGAATGACATCAGTGGACAGAGAGGTCAGGTGTCACCCAGAGAGGATTTTAGCATTCACTCCGCTTGGGGTTTGTATGATAATGCGGGGCCTCTTAACTCAGATAATTGGAAATTACACAGCTGCCTTCAGAGAGGGTAGTGTGTAGTTTCTTGAGTGAGGAGTCTTGGCCTGGCCTTAGACATTCTGGGAGGCATGGAAATCAGGCCTGCGAAGGCGGGCTTTTCTCTGTCTCCTCTTAGGAGCCTGTATGCTGAGGAGATGACAGGAAGCCTGCAAGGGCTGGGTGGGGTTCCCTGTCCTCCGCTTTGCTTCTGGATTGGGTTGCTTTACAAACCAGTAGGATTTTCCTTCATACACCCAAGGTATTAAATTGTTGGCTCTGTGGACATGGCACTTGGGAAGAATATAGAATTAACTATACTGGCTTAAACCTCCTTGGAATCAGTTGATTCTTTCGCTCTGTTAAGAGTTTTTCTTGTTGATGGTGGTGGTGGTTTTAGACAGCAGAAATAGGATTTCCTCCAAATAGTGGCTAAAGACTGCTAGCTTAGCATTTTTCTGCAAACCACAGATCACCATGCCAATCTCATAAGTGCAGTAAGAAATAGCAAAAATTACGTGTCTTTTCTTTTTTGTAAGGCTACATGTTTGATCGCTGTGGCAGAATTGTTGCTAGCTTATCACAAGTAATAGCAGAGAACCATACTCTTAAAAATATTTTTTTAATTGTCAAGATAATTAAATGTCATGCTCTGTGTTACTTTTATTAAATATACTCCGGTGTCATTTTATAATAGTAATGATGCTTTTCCTATTTCAGTGTCTAGAGTAGCGGGGGCAATTCCATTCGAGTCTCTGGAGCATTTTTTTCAGTTACTGATACCGGTGGACACTGTCTAGATAGCTATTGTTTATTTCAGGCAACACCTCATTTCCCTTCGGGGTATGGTCAGCTGATGGTGAAGTGGAATTAGGCATTGACTTTAACTTCTTGTGGGTTCCTAGTAGATTTCTCTAGGAATTGCACTTTCTTCTACCCTTTTTTCTCCTGACTCGAGAAGCTAACTCCTTCCATAAAAATACTAGGACTTGCAAAGATCTTTGATGTTAATTATTGTTTTTACAAATGGTGTTTCCTGTTTGGAAAGCAGGATCCTTTGAACATTTCCCTAGTTTAATCTGTCTGGGCTTCTCCTGTGGATTCAGGCACTAGCTTGCCCCGAGGGAGCAGAGTGGAGCTGATTTACCTTCTTTCTAGGGAAAACAGGTTGAGTGTGCCTGACTGGCAGCTCAGTGGCCAGTTAAGGTTCTCCAATTCCTGCCGCCTTGAGTCAGGAAGTGTGTCTGGCCCAAACCCCTTGCTTCCTGACTAGTGACCTAGTGAGTCTGATAGAGTGGGCCGGGAGCCCCACTCTGTGTGCAGCACTTTGTGTGCATTTGTAAGTGTGCACCCAGTTTAGTGCTTGTTTCTCCTGTAATGTACCATTCCCCATATAGTCAGATAAAGTCAATAGTAAGTCATTTCGACAAATGTCTGAGTACCTACTATGTACCAGGCCTTGTTTAGTGGTGGGTAAAGCAAAGTGGAAATAAATATGGTACTTTAGCAAAAAGGAATAGCTTTTGAATTTGTCCTCTTCAGGAATATGAAAATTTATCAAATAATTTTTAGCATTCATAAGTGATCACACGGTTCAGAATTTTTATATTTTACATGCTATCTGAATGATAATTTTCAATATCTTTTAAGAAAAAAGCTGAAATAGTAACTTAACAGCCACTCTTTTAGGTTTTCCTTACTCTGCCAAACTCTAGAATTCTCCTAGGTTGTTTGTGAAGTTTTCAGTAGGCGGGTACAGTCTACTTTGTGAATAAAGTTAAGTGAGGCTGAAGTTAAATTTTTGATAGTTCCTGGTTTGTACACGTAACTCTATCCCCTTCCCTACATGTCTTGGGTGAAACTATTGCCTAAGGGATGTGGACATTCAGCCTTCTTCCCTCTTCATTCTTGCAGACATAGTCTAGGAGGAAAAGGTAGTCATTTGCATATTGTTTTGCCACCTGTCTATAGCCGAAGGGTTGGAGCCAGAAGGAGCTGGTGTCATGCCCTGGGTTCATGTTTGCTTTGGAGGTCTGCCCAGTCCGTGGCCTGTTAGCAGCGACGGCCCCTCAGATTGCTGCCCTCCGGATCCCTGAGGCTTGGGTGCTCGTGGGTGTCACCTTCCCTTTGTTTTCATAGGGGCGCTGCAGACTTATGGTGTTCCATAACTGCAGCCCTGACATAAACAGTTAACTGCCGTCACCAATCAGGCTCTGCAGTTTCTGGAACAAGATTCACCTGTCACTGAAGTACATTCATCGGACTCTTGGCTTCTAGAATGAATGCTGTGGAAAAGGAGGACCACGTTTAGAACATATAACTTGCTTAGAACATATAATTTGAGTTAAAAGTTGCAAAATGTTATTTTTAAATGTGTAATGTTTTTATCTTTTGTTTTAGTGCAAGTACATTTTGCTGAGTTGTTAGTACTGTCTTCAAAGCACCTTTCATTATATGACTAAACCCTTCTTTCTCTATTTCTTCTAATGCTCTAATTATATTTGTCATACAATTAAATATTTTCCAAGTTCTAACTCTGAATCTGGCAGCTAATAGAAGGCCTGCAGGTATCTAGTTTTCTAATGAAATAACTTTTCCTTTCATAGTCTGTTCTTCTGATATGAAAACCATTGAGGGAAGGGAATCTCCCAACCACAAAATCTTTGGTGCTTTGATGTTTGAAACTTTATGGCTTAAGATTCTTAAAGCTGATTTTGTTTCTACAAATCTTGCTAGGGTGGCTAATTGACTAATTTATTCAATTAGTATATTAATTTCTATTGCTTTCTTCCTTTCAAATGCTGCCCCTCAGCCCGTCTGGCATGTTTGATTATGACTTTGAGTAAGTTTGATTTGAATTAGTATTTGTGCTGTGTTGTTTAGTGTGTAGAGACCAATATGCTTTTTTGAGACCTTTCTAACCCATAGTTTATCTGTTTAATTGTAGGTATGTATATTAGGTTAGGCTGGGAAGTTTTTTTTAAAAACAGAAAAACGTGATGGAGGTAACATTTTATTTAATAACTTCAGCAAAATTAAGTAAACTTCACTTTTATGCATTTTAATTGCTTTTAAAATAGATAACTTTTACTTTAATTCATATTTAAATTGATTTTCTGGCTTTGCTTCATAAGGAGGTTAATAGTTTAAGATCTTGATATTTTGCTTTGGAAAGATTTAAAAATTGAAATTCATTTAATTTCTTTTGTGTTTCATGTCCAGAAATACAAACTCCTAGTCTCTTTCCTGTTCATAATCACTATGTATCTCAGTGATTATCAGTGATATAGTTACAGAGCTAACACATTAACATAGAGCATGCCCTCTTAATTCAGTCTCTTTAATGTGTAATTTTGGAATAATTTTAAAAAATTGTATGGCTTTCATAACTGCTCTATATTTCTTTTTGAGTCATCTAAGTTTGCCTTGTGGCAAGAGTATCTGCTCATGTCTTTAAATACTTGCTTAATAATATCTAGATAAACAACTAAATATGACATAGTCTAATGAAGAATGTGGATTTTACTTAACCAAATAGTCTTTGTTATAGCTTGTGCCCTATTCAGTAGCTGATACTTGGATTCTTTTTCTGTAAGTTAAAATGCAAATATTTTTATTTTTTCCATACAGGATTGATCTGAAGTTAAACAAAAAACCACGAGCTGTAAGTATCAGCCAGAGCGTTTCAGAGAAGCTGGTAATTTTGTAGATGATGGAAAAATGGCTATAAAAATGTCTTCAGGACTTGAGTGTCCCTAATCGGTGATCACAACTCGAGTTTTAAAATCTGGGATACCCGCCTGTATACACTTCAACTTTTAGGTGGTATTTACTTTTCTATATATTAGAAAGAGAGAAAGGAGTCTTCATTTTTACTGAAGAAAACTTCCCTTTGATTGAATAATGAATTGTTAATATTAGCTTTTTGTTTCTGACTGGTGAGCTCAGGATGTCTAATAATTAGAGCAGAATTGATGTTTCAGTCCCTTTGTGGACTCAGGGGACAGGTAATTTTCAGATGTGAAATATTGTACATTACATTTGAAATAGAATTTTTGGCTACAGAAAAATCCCCTAAGAGACAGAGATTTTTTTTTTCTTTTTAAGGTTCAAACCAGTGTTCTGCTGAGAATAAATTGGGACTTTGTGTCTCTCTCTTTAGGATTATTAGAAGACTCATTAGTGCGGCAGCTTCCAGGCCGGAGAGCCCTACCCCCTCTTCCGACCTCACCAAGACAGACACCCCCGCCTGAGCGCGCGGCCGCGGCCATTCGGCGCTGCTTTCCCAGACCCAGTGCCTGTGCCTCTCAGTAGTTTGTTCTGAACTGTGGCGACAAACACGTCGTTTCCGTAAGGCCACATCGGACCGTTTTATTTACTTTGTGTCATTTTTAGTAACAGAACTGCAGGAGGACCGTGACATGGTTATAATCCCAGCACGTTGCTAACTGCATCTCACCCTTCTCAGAACGAAAATCTTCCCACCAAACTGGCCGGCATCAGCTTCATCTGTGACACCCGTCGAGTCTCTGCTTTTGTTTTATGCCGAAAGTAGAGCAGCGATGACATTTCAGAGGGAGGCTGTAAATACTGGGTGTTTTCTTATTTTGTTTGTGTTTTATCATTTTTCTATTGTTGTTTTTACCATCTTACTTTCTTTTGGGACTTTTTGTGATGACTTCGTACAGCTCATACCTTCCTGCTGACATATCTAACAATCTGTTTCGCAGAGTGGCCAATGTTCTTAAACTGAAAGTAATCTGGTTTACCATAAATAAAATGGGGAACTTGGCTCTTTGGTTTTGTGCAGGGGAAAGGTAATGAGTGTTTATTTAATAATTACCTACCTTAAATCTTTCTGAATTGGGAGCAGTTTTCATGTTGAAGGAATAGGAAAAGCTGAAAAACGTAAGTTTTAATCAGTCCTTTTAAAGTATTTTTATTCTTTTGTATAAATAAAATATCACAGGGTGTGACTTCTCATGCTTTACTTTTAAACCTGAGATTTTTTTTTCCACTTATTTATTCATATCATGCCTTATGGAAATTTTTCCCCCCATCTTTTCTCTCTTTGCTGGTATTTGCCTGATTAAATAGTGCTTTAAAAGTCATTGAAGCACATGGAGAGGCTCAAAATTGCACCCCAAGCTGATAGCATACAGAGTCCTTGAACAGAGTGAAAGATAGGATCAATGAGAGCTGGCAGCGCCCACAGCTCCCCGTTCTCACCAGGGCTCATGGGCCAAGGAATTTTGCTGATAATTGTTACCGGCCTCTGGAGCAGCAGGGCTCTGCCTCGGCTACACATTGGAATCACCTGGAAGCTTAAAAAAGTACTGATGCCTGGGCCCCACCCCCAGAAACTGGGCAAAGGTACAGCCTAGTTATGGGGGTTTCCTTTCAAAGAGTCCCTGGGATTCTGGTAGGAAGCCAAGTTAAGAATTACTGCGCTGGGGGCCTGGATTGTGCGATTTAAATCCTATGTTGTGAATCAGTCTGAGGGATAAAATGTGGGGACCTCACCTGTCCTTTGACTCTGTTTAGTCATAGTCCTTATGCCTGTATCTTTGTTAGAAAAAAATATGTTCCATTTGTGATAATATTGGTAGAGCTGATTGTGGGTGGCGTTGATTATCAAAACAATTCTACCTTGTCTGTGCAAAACCTTTCACTCTTGTTCTCAAATAAACCTTTTTTTTTTTTCTCTTTTGGACTCTCTGGCTATTTAGATGTCTTTGGCTATGTGTTTGATAGCAGAACTCTAATGTCAGGGTTTTTAAGGAAATAGTTTCTTATGTTTAGGTTGTTCCTTTAAAAAATGAAAAACTGAAAACAATGGAAGCCAGAAGCATCCGGACCCTTTGTCAGTGTGTCTCCTTTCTAGGAGGGTTGGGGGCCCAGGGCTCCTTAACTCGGAGGGAAGCACACGGCAGACTTGAAAACATTTCCCTCACAGTTCGATGTTTGCTGGAGGTGCAGTAGGACCGCTCTTAGAAAGATGTTTTACTCAAAGGCACCCCTGTGTGTGTGAAGACGGCCACGCACACGTGTGCTCACAGAGCCAGGCCGCTTGCTTTCTACTTACTTTCTCCGTGAAGTTTTACCCTTGATTAGGGGAACCTCCCAGTTTTCCTGTAAATTGCCCAGGCGTATTAGGGATATTCCAGTCCTGAGAGATCGCTGAGCTTCCCTCCATTGGGGTGGGTTAGAAAAGGCGCCAAGGGAGGCCCGTATGCCGTGCTTGTGATGCTCGTGATGCTTGTGACCTCAGTCTTAAACTACCGTGTTTTGCCGTGTATAATGCGCTCCTGTGTGTAGTATGCACCCACTTTTTTGCCCAGACTTTCTGGAAAAAAAAAAATCTTATGTTTTAATTTTTCTAATTCAATGTTTCTATTCATTTAATTTAGATACTTGTTTTTTGTATTCCAAAGGAATTTTATAGTTTTTTGTAGTATAAAAGAATTTTAAAGGAGTTCTACTTTCAACGCATAAGCATAAATAAAAGAAGTTAAAACATTTATATAGATACAGAATTAGTACTATCCATATATAATGTGCACCCTTATTTTTCCCTCAAAAATTTGGGCAAAAAGGTATGCGTTATACATGGCAAAATACGGTAAGTTGGCTTGACTTTAAAGTAATGACTTCGATCAAGTCATTGCGCACTAGAACAAAGGTGCTGATGCAGAGGGACACATTTATTTAGGTGGCAGGTGCCTTCATCGTATCTGCCTGTCACATTTGGTAGAGGTGGTCTGCTGGGTGGCCTATTTTGTCCCAAACTAGCAGCCGCCTGAACTGGAATAACTGCCAGGAGAAGGTGCTTCCTTCTCGGCCGGCCTTCAGGTCAGTGGGGTTTGGAATAGGACTTGGCTTCAGGGTTTAGGGACGGAAAATGAACTGGTTTAAAGAACAGAAAAGGGAATGCGACTACGGGGGGCAGTCATGTTAGTTGACTTCTGCCATCTGGGTACATTTGCTTTTCTGTTCTTTAGCCCTCTCACCTTTAAGACGGGAATAGGTTGTCCTTTGCTTCTTTTGGTAGTTATAAGACATTTTCAAAAGCCAGATACTTTGTAGATACATTTTATGTCTAGTCCTGGTAGGGTGGTGTCTGTACGCTTCCTGGGGGGCCCAAGTATTCTCTTCCAGGGAGCTGAGGAAATAGCCTATTCAAACTTAAAACTGAACACCCTCAGACCCTACAAGTTGTCCACAGCAACTTTGCAGGAACAACCCACAAAATAAAAGGTCAGAAGCTGTGTGGGGCCAGGGGAGGGCCTGAAGGGAAGCATCACGGATTTAAGACAGGACTAGTGTGGGCTGAGAGCTCATGGACTTTAAAGCTGCTCTACATATCTTGGGGGTCTTCAGAGTGCTCTAAGGAACTAAAGCACGACCACACTAACAATTCGTGCCTGAAGCCCCACTGCGTGGAGAGCGGATCATGTGGCTTTGCACACATTGGCTTCTCCCAGGCTGGTGGTGTATTTGGTACCTGAGCAGGTGATGTGCATGGAAGACGCAAAGATAATGAGAAGGGGGCTTGAGACTCATCCCCCTTGTTGATCTAAATTAATGCTATCATGTCTGAATTTTACAAGCCCTAAGCTTCATGAATTGAAAGTGTTCACCTTGAAAAACTGCTCATGTAGAGTAAACGTTCTCACTGCTGAGATGGGCCGTGGTAGAGGTGACTCTGACCCTCACATGGAAGGGCCATCGTCCCCAAGAGGGAGGAGGGTGTGGAGGTGGCTGTTGGAGTCGGGCGGGTGGACAGATCAGGCCTTTGAGTTGTATTTACTTTCTCTTTGTATTATAAAATATACTCAAATCTTAGTTCTTTAGTACAGGTAGGTAATTTATTTATAAATAAATGTTAGGTTGAACCACAAGCAATTGCTGAAATTCATCCATTTTGATCTTCAAAAACGGTACCTGTCACGGATTAACAACATCCAGGGGTGTCCAACCTTTTGGCGTCTATGGGCCACACCGGAAGAAGAAGAGTTGTCCTGGGCCACACATTAAATACATTGCGATACATAATCACGAAAAAATCTTATAATGTTTTAAGTAAATTTACGATTTTGTGTTAGGCCGCATTCATAGCCATCCTGGGCTGCATGCGGCCCGTGGGCTGCAGGTTGGACACCGCTGCATGATGGGAGTATCTATGCTCTTCAGTTTTTACTGTTCATGTACAAGGATAAACTGGAGACCCTGCCCAGTGCAACCCTCCTCAGATCCCCACCCCACACCCATGACTTAGTTCTGTACTACAAGGAGGCTTTAAAATATTTAATTTGAATAAGTAATACATGTAAATGACATATTCAAATGGTACTGAACTGTGGTCAGTGAAAAGTAAGTCTACCTGTCCCTCAGCTACCCGCTGTCTTTCCCAGAGACAGTTTCTCGTGTATCCTAACAGGAACTTTGTACACATAGATATGAGCAACATGTACGTTTCTCTTACAAAAATGTTAGCACATGACACACACTGTTCACATCCTTGCTTTTCCGTGAGGCTACATAGCTTAGAAAATGTTCTGTCTGTGCAGCTGCTTCATTTCTATTGGCTATTTAATATTGCACTGGGTGTCGTGTACCAAAACTTATTTAACCAGCCCTCTGTTGGTGGCGTGAATGTTATTTCCCATCTCTTTTGCAAGTAAAATACCTGCCGGATGAGTTCCCAGCAGTGAGACTGCTGGGCCAAAGGCTGTGTTAGGACTCATGGATCCCATTGCGACTTCACCTTCCAGATCATTTACATAGGAAGAATGCTTGTATCTTTCTTTCTTTCTTTCTTTCTTTCTTTCTTTCTTTCTTTCTTTCTTTCTTTCTTTCTTTCTTTCTTTCTTTCTTTCTCTTTCTCTCTCTCTCTCTCTCTCTTATTCCTCTAGTTCTTGAGAATTTACTTGGGGAATTTGTTGCCTAGAACACTTGGAATATTCTGGACCTTTAAACTTTGTAGGCGGCATGACTGTGACCTCTGTTGTTGCTTTTCAGGGTGGAGCAGCAGATGCCATTAAGAATTCTCTGCTTGCCCTGGCTGGTGTAGCTCAGTGGATTGAGTGCTGGCCTGCGAACCAAAAGGTCACCAGTTTGATTCCCGTTCAGGGCACACGCATGGGTTGTGGGCCAGGTGCCCAGCTGGGGGCTTGCAAGAGGCAACTAGCTGATGTATTTCTCACACACTGATGTTTCTCTCCCCCTCTTCCTCCCTTCCCCGCTCTCTAAATAAAGTCTTTTTTTAAAAAAGGGGGGAAAAAAGAGAAGAATTCCCTGCTGAAGACCCAGTCTTGAGGCCTTTCGCTCAGGTGTTGAGACCGGCGCTGTTGGCTTAGGCAGCTAAGCTGGGCTCCGGCTCCACAGGCGGTCATACCAGGAGGCACCGGCAGGTGGCAGGCAGAGCACCACCATGGCCCTGGCCTTTGTGAGGCCCTTCCCTGGAGAGCAGCCAGAACCAGACAGAGCCTTCGGACCCTTTCCTAGTGACCAGCCCTCCAGCGACATGCCCAGCTCAGTAGGGGTGGGGGTAGGGTGGCTTGATTCTTTTCTCCCATCTAGTTTTGTAGTCATCTCTGAAATAAATGAGCAGCTTAAAATCACAGCAGCTGCCTTGAGATGGGCTGCGAGAGGCCACACCCCAGGGTGACAGCCTGGTGCCTACTCCCCCTCCAGGAACTTGCTGGAAGGATTTACATACCATGGCCTGGGATGGCTTGGGTTTTCTTAATTGTAGGGCCCTACTTCCTGTCTCTTTCAGCCAAATCTCCCACACCCTTCCCATGAATTAGGAGGTCCTCAGAGAGGCTCTTACTCACCCACCTCTACTCCACCCATTCTGCTATATTCTAGGGGGAAAAAAGAGGTGGAGATTTGAGAAACCCTGGGACAAAAGTGCTAATCCTTGGCCTGCCTTCTTTGGAGGTACAAGCCCCTGGGGGCCAGCTGGGCCCAGGGCCCAGGCTGAGGGCACCCCCCCCTCCTCAGGGTGGTGTCCCATTGAACCCCAGTTTCTCCTGCTTACTCACTCTGTCTTGGACAGAGACCACCCAGCACCTCCTTCAGGCAGGGGTCTTTCCCTTTTGTGTAGGGGAGACCAGCTCTGGCTTTTCCAGGAGACATGAGAAAGGTGGGAGGGCACAGAACTTCGCTGGTGGGAACAGGAAGTGGCAGCTGCATCGGTGAGTGGTGGCCTCTTCCCAGCCACTCCCCCCAACCCTCAACCCTGCAGGAGACTAGCCATGTTTGGGGTGTTAGCAGCATTGGGGGGCCCTGGGAGAGGTGCTCCCCTGGAGCCCCAGCGCTCTCCCACTCCTCGTTTAGGTCCCTGGATCTTTAGGGACAGCTGGGTTTTTTACAGGCTGGTGAGGTGATATGGAGACAGAGTGGGTGGGGACATTCAGGGCAGGGAATTTTCATCCAGCCGTGAGCCACTTCATTTTCTGCCAGGGAGGCCGAGGTCCCTGCCGTCCTCCTGCACCCCAAGTGGGGTTAACCTGTGTGAGAGACAGAACTTGTAAGAAGACAGGCCCAGG
>PVJD01005477.1:0-114807 GCA_004026545.1 Mormoops blainvillei | reverse complement strand
GTGAGTTGATTTGGATTTGTTTCCCTGTTGAGAAAGAGGAAGAGGGTGGTAGTGATTGCCCTGGGCAGCTGACTTGATGTCACGGGGTTTGCTGGCCTGGATGCATTTTAACAGCAGGCAAAGGCCCTTGCCGAGCAAATCCCATGACTCCATGGGACTGTCCCCCGCCCCGGTCACTGTTGTGTCAGAATGCTCTAGTGAATAACACTGGTTGAGTGAGCACGTCCTGAAAAGTCTTTTTAGTTTATTGAGATTTTAGGGAAAGAGGGCACTCGATCTGGTAAGATTTGGTTGATTTTAAAAATTGTCATTTATTTACTGAGTTATAATTTTTCTTCTAGAAAGGATGTGAGATGACTTACAAAAATACATATAGTAAGACAGAAGGTTAAAGGGATAGATGAGGAAACCGGGGCAAAAAGCCAAGAAGGGAGACTCTCACCAAAATGTATCAGTACAGGCTCCACGCTTGCTAGTGGTGGTGGCTGAGTTGGAGCTTTTACCGTTTTTCACTCTGGGCCTTTCTCTAAAAGCTGATGGGACTCTAGATAAAGACGTCTCTTTGGATCCAGGGAGGGCTGTCATAGCTAGACAGTGACTTTCAAGTGGCTGGGTTTTTTAGTACATTTGTTTACATTCCGCTCAAAGATCTCAGAGCGCGTTGTATCCTGGCCCTAGAAAGTGGCCTGAGATAAGAACTTACACTTTAACGTCGTCTTGGGGCATTATAACCCAAGGGAAGCAAGAGCTATAGGAAAGGCGAAGGAGGCAGGGAAGGAGGGGTGTCCTATCAAGCTGGCCATGGCCTCGTAACTAACACACAAGGTCGATCGTTATCACAGGAATTCTCAAGACAGGCCACATGAAACTACTGCATCTGAAACAACCTGTTGTCAAGAAGGAGAAGCAAGTCATTTATCTGCAGCCTCCTTCCCATCTCCTCTCTCTCCCTGGCCAAAATCCCCCCCTGGGGCATTAACTCCCCAGGACTTCCGCATCCGGGAGGCTGCAGCCTCTGCAGTGCTGGCGAACGCGGGCAGGTCTCTCTGTCAGTGGGCTCTGCACAGTAGTGCTCCTGGCCTGCGGTGCCTGCGTCTGCAGCCAGGGCTTTCTAACAGTGGGAGGAGGACAGGTAACAGGCTGGGAGGAGAGCTACTCAGGTTCAGCAGATCTAGGGTAGAGTTGGGTGCCTTCAGCCTGTGCAAAGAAATCTGCCCTATCTGGATAAATTTGGAGTTTCCAAAAGAGGTTGTGGGGACAGCACGATCAGAGATTGTACCAAAGCTCAAGGGTTGTGAAGCAAAAGCTTTTCAGTTCCCAGCCTCTGCTCCAATCCATTGGCAGAAATGAAAGCATCTAAGAATCACTCCTAAGCCCTCCCCAGGGGATTTAGAACAGAACCCTGGAGAAAGGAGGCAATGGGGGTGGCACTGTGGTATCTTAATCCACACTCACAGAGCTTGGGAACAATCACGCCTGTTGCATTCTCCTTTTCTTGATATTTGAGAAGCCCCCAGGGTGCCTTTTGACCTCTATTTTTGGTCCCGAGAAAAAGAGTGCAGTTAGGGAGAGCCCTGCTCAGTGTGCAGCTAAACCAGAAGACTGCAAGGTGCTTACTGGTGCGAGGCCAAGGTGGCTCAGCCCAGCCCCACGCGCTGCCGAAATCAGGCACCATGACCTCCTGGCACCTAGGGCCAGGTCTCAGTTTCTAAATACCACTTTTTATGAGGAAGAATCAAGGCTTCTTGGAGAAATATCTGACTCCTGGGCTGGGACAGGGAAAAGACAAGATAAGCCCAGAATGTCTTCTTATGCCAAAAAGTAATAAATTATATGTGAATTAATAAATTATGGGGACGTTTTAAAAGAATGAAGGAGCCGATTTGAAAGGGCTCTCACTGGCCAAATAGGGAACCATGTGAGCACTAAATTTAATATAATAATAACAGGTTTTAATCCATTGAATAAAATAAGACTCCATCAGTCTGGAATAGAAGAAGTCAGAAGGCTGACCCATCATAAAGGTACAGTAATCAAGACAAACAGATCAATGGAACAGAAGGGCCCAGAAACAGACCCACACATCTACGGACAACTGAGTTTTGACAGGCATATGAAGACAAGTCAGTGGGGGAAGGGTAGTCTTTTTAACAGATGGTGCTGGGACAATTAAATAGTCACAGGCAAAAGATGACATTTGACCCATACTTCTTATTGTACGGAAAAATTAACTCAAAATGGCCCTAGCCCGGTGGATCAGTTGGTTGGACTGTCATCCTGTGCACCAAAGGGTCGCAGGTTAAATCCCTGGTCAGGGCACATGCCTGGGTTGTGGGTTTGATCCCCAGTCGCGGCATGTACAGGAGGCAACCAGATGATGAAGATGTTTCCCTCTCACATCTCTCTCTCTCCCTCTCTCTCTCTGCTCCCCCCTCTTTCTCCCCTCTGCCCCATCCTCTCTCTCTAAAATCAATAAATATATCCTTGGGTGTGGATTGTAAAAGATAAACTCAAAATGGGTCATATTTTAAAAACTGAATTGAGGTATAATAAAATAATATAATATGCATATTTAAAGTATACAGTTGAATAAGTTCTGCATAAATACACACCCATGAAGAATGTAATCACCACTAAGGTAAAATGGAACTGCAACATCAGTTGAGACTCGGTTGCAGAGAAAAG
Organism: Mormoops blainvillei; assembly: GCA_004026545.1. NCBI lineage: Eukaryota > Metazoa > Chordata > Mammalia > Chiroptera > Mormoopidae > Mormoops > Mormoops blainvillei. The sequence continues at coordinate 112,122 of PVJD01005477.1, read as the reverse complement.
AGTCCACTCTAGTTAGTTTAAACAGAAAAAGACATTTCAGGCTGTATGATGACTCAGAGGATCATTACAAGGGCCAAAAATAGGCTGTCGACTGTGTTTCTCGGTCAATCAGCAAGCTTGCCACAGTCGGCATGCTGCCTCTGCCCACTCGGAGCGGTGCCTCTGCTCCCAGCATCCTCACTAGGAAACACACGCCCAGTCCTGCCTCTTCTCCTCATTAGATTGTTCCAAATTCAACTCTTGCCTCTAATTGTCAAAACCTAACTGACACCTGGAATCCTAGCTTTGAGAAAGTCTGGGAAACATAGTTGTTAGCTTTCCAGCCTCTGCAATATTGGAAGGCATTTCTGAAGGATCTTACTCAACATCTGTTGAGCAAAGCCCGCCCCCAATATCCATCACACTGTGAAAGGAGCTGGTTCAGCGGAGAAAATCAGTTCAGTTTTAAACATGGTAACTTTCAGGTGTCTGTGAGATATCCTAGAAGAGATGTATAAAACACAGGATAATGTAGTGGTACCAGGACAGGTTCTGGGGCCATATCATACATACATAATTTATTAGCTGTGTGACATCGGGCAAGTTACTTCACCTCTCTGTGCCTCAGGTTCTATCATCTGTAAGATGGGAATAATAATAGTATCTGCCTGAGTAGGGTTGCCATGAGGGCTCAAATGAGTTCAGTGTTATAACAGTGCCCGTCACAAAATAAGCACTGTATATGCGTTTGCTATAATTATTATTATTTTAATTAATAATATAGCAAATACATATACATAACACACAAACACTGTGCTAATTTCATTAGTGTTTTTGTCATTGTCGTTATTCTTATCACTCTTTTTATTTATATATCTGAGATCACTTGGGAGTCATCAGCCTAGAGCAGGTCCTTCAAGCCATGAGACTGGATGAGCTTACCGAAGGGATGCATGGGGGTAGAGGATTGGAGCACAGTGACATCTAGAGATCAAGGAGATGAGGAGGAACCAGCAAAGGAGGCTGAGAAGAGGAGTGTAGGCTTCTGGAACCCAAGAAAAGACAGTGTTCCAAGGAGGGTGATCAGCTATGTCTGATGGTGCTGTCAGGTGAAATAAGATGACAACTGAGAAAGGACCATCAGAGTTGATAATACAGAGGTCATAGTGGCCCTGACAACAGCTGTTCCAGTGGAATGGTGGGCTAGAAACCCTGACTGAAATATGGCTTCAGATGAGAATGGGAGAAGCGGTGGACGCTGTGAACATGGACATTCTTTTGGAGGGCTGTGCTGCAAAGGGCAGCGGAGACCTGGGATGGTACCTGGCTGGCAGCGCATGGGATCTCAGGTCTATAACCACAAGGGGCTGCATTCTAACAACCACATGAGCTTAGAGGATGAGCCTGGGGTCTAGAAAGGAAGGCGGCCCTGCTGACTCCCTAATCATAGCCTCTGTGATCCTGAGCGGAGGACCCAGCTAGGCAGTGCTTGGACCCCCGACCCATGGAAATTAGGGGGTAATGAATTTACGCTGTTTTAAGCCACTAAGTTTGCGGTAATTTGTTACACAGCAGCAGATGACTAACACAATGTACTAAGTACAGAGTGATATTAAGGAATTATTAATTTCTAATCGTTACATTTTGAAGTTACAAGAAATGTTCTTGTTTTTAGTTATGCAGCACTGAAATATTTGGGAAGTGTGTGAGGTTTGTTTTTAAGTAATAGTAAAGAAATAAATAGATGAAAATATATACAGAAAAAAGGCAAAATGTTAACGATTATTAGATCCAGGGGATGGATATACAGGGAATCATTGTACTATTTTGTTTTTATGTACATCTGAAATTTTTCATAATCAAATGAACATATATATAAAGATATGTGTGTATAAAGGGAGGGTTCAGTCTCCAAGTTCCTTCTCCTCCTCCTCTTCCTCCTCCCCCTTCTATATGTTATGTCCTGATTCTCCTTTTCATTTGTCTCACTTATGAGAGTATCCCCTCTTGGCCTGCTATCTTTCTGAAGGATGCACCTATTAAAACATTGTCATAAGCCTCTCCTCTTAGAAGTGGGATTAAGTCTTTAAAACAGCAGCCCCATGTGTCTTGGAGTCCAGAGTGAGCTGACTGAGAGGGACAGCCCCCTCCTCTCAGCAGGTCTGATTGAGCCCCTGGGGGCTGAAGTGTCATTGAACAATGGCCCTTATTCGCAGCAGGGCCGCCTTTCAGGGCGCCTGGTGCACTCTCCTGGTGCCAACCCAGCTGTCTTTTCACCATTCTGAGCCCTCCTCCGCCACCTAAGCGCAGCCCCAGCCTTAATTCTTTCTCAGAGGCCCGATTCCTTCGACAGAAGCCACGTGTTCCGCTCGGGTCTCATCTGACAGCTGTGGCCCCTGGCCTGGCCCCACGGACGCTCAATGTTCCCTTTCACCGGCACTGGGGTGCTCCTGCCAGGAGAGCCCACTTCCTTCATGTGTCTCTTTTTCATGGTGTCACTCTCTTTGGCCTTGAGTGTCATGCCAATTCCTTACACACTTGATGAAGGGATTCAGGGGCAGAGAACTTGAATCAATGGGGTCTTTTCATTTTTGAACAGCAGTAAACAACACAAACCAGCTCAATGAGTTCAGACTGAGCTATTTCCATACTTGCCGCAGTCTCGACCCAGCATTACATCCCACTGAAAATGCCCCTTGTTATCTCCGGCTAATGAAGAATGTTGCTCTTTCTTCTTGGTTTGAACACACTCCAAAACATTGGCCTGAAAGATCGGTTTACCACAGGAGAGCCCTGAATACAAAAATCTTTAACTTTCCCTTTGATACAGCTCACTGACATTATTCTTGTTGTTTTCTTTCCTCTTCTTTTTATTCTGCTCACTGACAGTATTTTTTATCTGTTTGGCAGTGTAGAATGCAACCATTTATTTTCAAAGGCAAATGAACACATGCCAAATTTTTTCCCATTAAGTTACAAATCATACAAATTAGAGATTAAAAGGTCCAGTTAACCTGTTAACTTGTCGTCATTGTACCTCCATCAAAATGGTCCCTTCTTAACCCTGTCATTCTCAATATCCATGCCCAGGAAGGACACTTCAGTATATTTCATGGCACCAGCATGGAACATGGCCCTCGATATTTTTTTTAAATAGCAGCAAATTATCAAGAAATAAAACCACAGAACAAATTTTCCTGAAAAAAAATTTTAAGGCCAAAATATCTATACATTGTTCCGCCTGTAATAACAAATGTCCCTATATTTTCAAAAAGTTAAACCTTTTATAATTAAACCATTAATAAGAAGAGTATAAGTTAAGTGGTGCTGGTAACATATTGTAGCTTCATCAGATACTGCCAACACCTAGTGAAACCCTCAGCACAGTGAGAGGATTCAGGGGCAGATTCCGGAACCAGACTGCAAGGGTTCAAATCCCAGTTCCAGTACTTATTAGCTGTGCGACCCTGGGCAAATTACCTCACCTCTCTGTGCCCTAGTCTCTTCCCCTGAAAAATCAGAACAATTAAAGTACCCCCCACCCCCAGTAGTCATGGGGAGGTGAAACACTTAGGTTATTGCCCAGCATAGAAAAGTAATCATCGTTGTCTTGCTACTGTTGTCTTCCTGGGTGGATGGTCGGTGACTCTCTGCCAGCCTTACAGTCCTGCCAGTCTTCCTGAAATGCTGCCCCAATCCTTTCTCACACTCTTAGTCCCTAACACCCACCCGCACCTGACAAAACTGCTGACATTTTTCACTCATCACGAGGACTGCCACTCCTCCTGGGAAGGAGTTACCTCCCCGTGGCATGTAAATTACTAAGCTTTCACTCTGAAGGCAGGAATGATCAGGAAAGCCCAGGCCACAACATGAAACAGATCTCGTTTTTCAAGATGCTCATAAACTTTTTTAAAATGTTAACCTAGATGAAAAGCATTAATTTTACTTCCCCCATTGGAAGCACATTATTATCATTAATCTCCACACAGCTCTGCTCCCTTGCTTTATATTTTATTTATTCTCCTTTTCGCTGTCCTCCCTACCTGTCCCCCACCACACCATTCTGTGTTTAAGGTGACTCTCTGTTTCCCAGTGTTTGTGTAGAGGGGGTGTAGTGACAGTGAATGCCCGTGTCTTTGTGTTACATAATTGTCACTGGTAACATTCTCCCTAAAGTCTTAAGATCCATGTCACTACCAGGACTCCTAGGCTTCTCCTCTGCTGCTTGGTATCCATGCATGCATTGTTACACATGACCCTCCCCTTCCCCAGGTGACAGACACCCAGGCCGTCCCCAACTATGCACAACAACACACCAGGAAAAAGAGGGGTTCTTGAAAGATCGTCTTGGGAAATCATGCTAGAACACCGATAAAAATAAAACTGGATCCCCACATAACACTACACAGCAAGTGAACGCTAGATCTATTTAAGGTCAAAATTTGGAAGCTGAAACAACGGAATTAATAGAAGAGAGTGTGTGTGAATATCTCAGTGACGTAGGCGGAGGAGAGAGCTTCTCAAACTAAACCTCAAAAGCACGTAAGTCCTTGGACATTTCGTCCGTCCACATTGGTTCCCCAGTCCTCTCTCAAGGCTTGGTCAGCCATTCTCCGCTGCCCAGAGGCCTTCTTTTGTTCAAGGACAAAAGGGAAAGAGCTGCCAAACTTTAAAGCCTATCTTTTCCTTAATTTCTGTTTTCTCTTCCTGTAAATCAAAAATTTGGGGTTTTTCCTAGGCTTCTCCTTGCCCAGCATGGGGGTCAGTGATCTATGAGTGAAACCCAGCTGACCCCACAGTTCTGTACAGCCCGCTAAGGAAGGTTTTTACATCTTTAAATGGTTGAGGGGGGACATAAAGAATATTTGGTGACACCTGAACAATATACGAAATATAAATTTTGGTGTCCATAAAAATACAGAAACACTCACACACTGTCCTCTCTGCTTTGTCACAACTGCAGAGTTGAGCAGTCAGGACCAAGTATGGCTCACAAAGGCTGAAGAATTTACTCTCGAGCCCTTTGCTGCAACACTGCCAATCCCAAAACCAGATGCATGTCCCCTGAGGATGAAAATCCTATCCAGTGTGTCTTTGATTCCCCTGATCGCTCTTCCCAGAGGCTTTGCAGTGCTAGTTATAACGACCTAGGATTACTTTTGGCTTCAAGTACCAGACTAGCCTGCTGATACGGTTTTTAATTCTCACACAAGTAGAAATCCAGAGGTGGGACTGGCATCGATTCAACAGCTCAATGAAATCAGTTCAGGGCCCTGGGGCGAGGTCTCTTCCCCTGTCCCCTCAGGGTTGCACGATACTATCAGCAGCTCCTCATTAGTGACCACAGTTCAAAGGCAGAAACTGGCAGCCACACGGGCAAAGAACTTGGCCTACTACACCCTCCTCTTATAGGAGAGGAGACTGTTTTCTGAGTCCCCCAGTAGACTCGCCCTAAGGTTAGTAGCCAGAATGTGAACACAGAGGATGTGAACTCGGTCCCAAGGAGACCTGAAATCAATGGCCTGCGCTGACTTAGACCAGGGGCTGCACCCCGCTCCCTTGAGAACTAGAGACCTCCAGCCAAACCTGGAACAGCAACAGAAAATGAGGAATAAGGGAATGGCTGTGGGGCAGGCAATGAATAGCGCCTGCCCCACAGTTCACTAATGGTGAGGCTGGTGTTTGACCTTGGAAAAGCAACGCAGAAATTTCAGCTATTTTTTATGCTTGGAACTATTTAATAGCTTGATTCCAACCTTTCCTAAGACCAATAACTCCTTTTAAAAGGGAATAAATTTTCCAGAGTTTCACATGGTTTTCAAACAATATAAATCTCGAAGTTAGCTGAGTAGCTTCTGTAAGTTCTGCTTGGCCTTTTCTAGTCCAATGTTATCTGCTGCTGACAGAATCGCATGGTGTGAGGCCACAAGGTGAATCGTGTCCCACAGTCCTCTGGTAGTTCAAACTCATGATCATGCCGGGGCTCATCAGGGTCGCCTGCGTGACGCTTTGCAATCGTTAAGCCCGCAATCAAACAGAACACTAGTAATGGCTTACAACCGTGGAGGAAAGAAAGACCAGGATGTGAACACACAGGCTCCCAACAGACAGGGCTCCAGTGCCCAGCCTGGGACCCTGGCCACCGTGAGTCGGGGCCACGGGCTCCGTGAGCTTGGGCGTGCGTGGGCGTGGGCATGCCTTGACAGAGGGCTCCTTTGAGTCTCAGTCTCACAGAACCTGTTGCACCCTCTGTTTATGAACAGTCGAGTCAGCAGATGAGTGACTGAAGGCACAGTCGGACAAGGACTAGCAAGAAAAGTAATGCAACTTGTAAACTCTATATAAAGGGAGCATTGTAATACGGTGGCTTTTATAAACTTCTTTAAAATTTGGCTGCAGAGCTTGCTCTGTATCAGCGTTTCCCAACCTTTTTCCAGCCTGTGACTTTGATAGGGTCTGTCCCCACCCTCTTTCCCTCTCCTCTCCGACAGTCCCACCTGCTTTTAGGATCCAGGCATGAACGTAAACAAATCAGTCCCCGCAGTCCTGCCCACAGAACCTTGGAGGAAATTGGGACTGTTATGCTAAGTTAAATAAGTCAGACAAAGAAAGACAAATACCGCATGGTTTCATTTATATATGGAATCTAAAGAACAATATATGTATAAATGAACAAACAAAACAGAATCAGGCTCATAGCTACAGAGAACAGACTGATGGTTGCCAGAGGGGAGAAGAGATTGGAGGGCTGGATGAAAAAGGTGAATGGATTAAGAAGTACAAATTGGTAGTTACAAAACAGTCACAGGGACATAAGTACAGAACAGGGAATATAGGCAATAATACTGTGATCACTATGTATGGTGCCAGGTAGATACTGGAAATATCAGGGATACCACTTTGTAAAGTATATGACTGTCTAACCACTATGATGTACAACTGAAACTAATATTGTACAAAATAATTTGAATGTAAATTGTAATTGAAAGATAAAAAATTACAAACTTACACATGGCAAACAAAACAGTCTCACACAGGCAACTGCGTGAGGAAGACAACTCAAAAAAGAGGGGCATTCTGTTAAAAAAAAAACTAGCCTATACTCTCTTCAAAAAGTTTAATGTGATGAAAGATAAAGTAGGTTAAGGGAATGTTTCATATTAAAGAGACGAAAGAGACAACTAAAAACAGTGCACAATAGTGCATTGGACCCTGGGAGAGGGATGCTATAAAATATGTTATTGGATAAGTGGAAAAAAGTGAATATATACTAGGGTTTGACAGTAGTAGCATGTCAATATTAAATTCCCTGGTTTGGGTAACTGCACTGTTCTTAGATTAACAGCATGCCCTTGATCTTCAGAAATACCAGCTGCAGAACATGAGAGTAAAAGGTCCTGCTTCTGCAATTTGTGATTCATAAAAAGCAACAACAAAACATATATGTATGTGTATGTATACAAATACATGCATAAGTATACGTAAATTAGTGTGAAAATGTGGCAAAATGTCAGAATTGGTAAATCTGGATAAAGGATATTTGGGAGTTGTACTATCCTTGTAACTTTCAAAATAAAATTAAAGTTAAAAAAAGTTACCTCACACTTCTGAAATCGGTCGCCCCCAGAGAGTTCACTCTTGGATAACAGTGAAACATTTCCTTGAGCAAGGCACAGACGACTAAGTTGAGATGAGACCGAGTTTTGCAGTCATTATTTCCACTTTGAAAAGAGTGCTGGAAACGGGCAGTCCAGGGTGGGGGCTGGGTCATTAAGGCAATCATGTGTAATGGGCACTCAGCCTCTACCGTTTCCTCTTCTTTATCTCCACTCCTGAGAGGAAAAAAATACCAATGTGTGTTACACCCACTTTCCATCGAAATCAGGCTTGGCATAGGGTGAGCACGTCACCGCACAGCTTGCCGGCCTTTACAGCCCTGCAGCCTCCGCTCCCGTTGGGGCCCTGGCTCCCACGGCTTCCTCTGCCTGGGGCTCTGCCACACAGGCCCTAGGCCGGCCCACGCCCTCTGGGGAAGCCCTTGCTGTCCCTTCAGGGCTGTGCTGTCCCAAAAGCCAGCCACTGGCACATGTGGCCACTGAGCACTTGCAATGCACTGGTCTAAAATGACATGTGCTGCCCTGGATGGGCGGGCTTGGTTGGTTGGAGCCTCGTCCTGTACACCAAAAAGGCTGCGGGTTTGATCCCCAGTTGGGCACAAACGGGAGGCAGCAAATCGATATTTCTCTCTCACATCAATGTTTCTGTCTCTCTGCCTCCCTTCCCCCCTCTCTAAAAATCAATAAACATATCCTCAATGAGGATTTAAAAATAAATAAAACAAAATAAAATAAATAACACAAAACAAAATAAAATAAAATGGCATGTGCTATAAGTGTGAAACACTCTGGATTTCAAAGGCTGCATGAGAAAAAGACTGTAAAATAGTTTGTTCCTAATTTTATACACTGATTACATGTTGAAATTGAGTTAAATAATGCATAATACCAAATTACTTTCAACCGCTTCTCTGTACTTCTCTTTTTTAATGTGGCTACCAGGACATTTCAAATTATGTCCGCGGCTCACATCACATTTGCATTGGACATGCTTCCCGTGTCCTCGCTGTGCATCCCGACGTGCTGCTGCCATAGCCTCTACGCGCGCCTTCCCCTGACCACAGCCTCCAGGCGCACTGCAAGCTCCGGAGAGCCAGGCGCCTTTTTCTGTTCATCCTCACTCTCTAGCATTGTGCCTGGCACAAGGGTAATGTGGAGTTCATCATTATGTTCTTTTAAAAAAAATATCCTGGTGAAATTCACATATCACAAAATTAACCATTTTAAAGTGAAAACCTCAGTGGCATTTAGTCCTTTCCCATGTTGTGAGGCCTCCATCACTATCTACTTCCCAAATGTTTTCATCACGCCCAAATAAAACCCCATCCCCACCTAGCACTCACTCTTCATTCTCTCCTCCTGCAGCCCCTGGCAATCACCAATCTGGCTTTCTTCCCCCTATGGATTTGCCTATTCTGTACATTTCATACAAATGCAATCATACGATATGCGACTTTTGTGCCTGGTTTCTTTCACTTGGCATAATGTTTTTGAGGTTCATCGCATTTGAGCATTACCGGTACCTCATTCCTTTTTTTTTTTAAGTTCCTTCTTCTGTTCATATTATTCCTTCCCACCTGGCATGTACCTTCCTCATGCCTTCTCGGTGCTTATCCAATTTAAATGATCAAGCTAAGACTGCAACAGACATTGGTGACTCGTGAGTGCAGTCATGACCAGAACAGGATGCACTGACCTTTGTAATTCATTTTCTCCTCTTTTCCTGAAAAGCTAGAAAAAATATTTTGGTTGAAGAGTAATTTCAAAACTTAGTAAATCTCGCAGTAGCTGGTGTGGCTCAGTGGATTGAGCGTTGGCCTGCAAACCAAAGGGTCACTGCTTCAATTCCCAGTCAGGGCACGTACCTGGGTTGTGGGCCAGGTCCCCAGTAGGGGGCACCCAGGAGGCAATCACATATAGATTCTTCTCTCCCTCCCTTCTCCTCTCTCTAAAAATAAATAAAATCTTAAAAAAAAACACTAGTAAATCTGAAAATGAGGGCGTTTAATGACTTATTCATGCAGAGAGCACCCAGAGACTGAAGAACTAGATAAAAACAGAAGTCTGAGTCATTTGTTACTGCTTAAATCTGAAAACTGTGACTCTGATTATAACATGTTCAAAAGCCCACATTAGAACAAGGCAAATCACATGAGCTCTCTCTCATTTTGAACTGATTCCTTTATCTGTAGTTTATTCTTGCCTTTCTGTTCTGCCAAATATCAAAGGCTTTGTTTCAACAAGTCTTGGAACGTTTGAGAGGTACTTTCCATCACTGTTTTTATCACATACTCTTCTTCATAAATAGAATTTTTTACTAAATCACCCGCTGTATCACTTTGATAGGCAGTATAATGCCCCTCCTCCCTCAAAGCTGTTCACATCCTAATCCCCAGAACCTGTAAAGATGTTATGCGGCAAGGGGGAATTAAGGTTGCAGATGGAATTAAGGTAGCTAATCAACTGACTTAAGATGAGGAAATGAATCTGGATTATCCAGGTGAGCCTCATGTAATCACAAGGGTGCTTACAAGGGAGAGAGGGAGACGGGAGAGCCGAGTCAGGTGTGATGTGAGAGAGGCTCCACCAGCCTTAGCTGGCTTTGCAGCTGGATGGGGGTTGTGAGCCAGGAAATACAGGGAAGCCTCTAGAAGCTGGAAAAGGCAAGGAAACAAGAGTCTTCACTGCAGCCTCCCTGCTGACACCTTGATTTTTGGCCCAGTAAGGCCAATTTCAAATCTGACTTCCAGAACATAACAGATTTATGTTGTTTTAACCTCCAAGTTTCTACCATTTGTTACAGTGGCAATAGAGAATGAATACAACAGCTGCTTACAAAAGTTGGGGAGAAAAGAACCTTAATTTGTATTCTCTTGCTTAAAAACACCAGTTTCTGAGAAATCCCTAGAATTAAAGGTTTTAACTCTCCCCGTCCACCCCACGCCCCACGTGCCCTGACTCCTGGGTGCCACCCACCACTCCACAAGTCCCCTTTGGGTGGCTGCTGCAGTCATTATATCTCAGGTGCTGCTCCTCAAGTCGGGGCTGCCGCCACCACGAGACGTGTCAGAAACCAGGATGCTGACAGGTAATTAGGTACAGTCTCAAAAGGTGACTATTACTTTTCTCAGCATCATTTCCAAACAGAAGGATCATGTCAATAACACCAAGTAATTGAGATGGTTCCCTTCTTTCAATGAACGATTTCAAACTTAATTTGCAATATGATTTTATTTTTTTTTAAAGCCTTGAGGATATTTCTTATGCAAACTAGCCCAGTATCTGGTCCTATGATGTAAATGGCTTTATATGTTGTCAGCCATTGGTGCTCACGGCATCCATGATCCATTGGCAGTGCTTTCAAAGTTAAGAACCGGTTACTTCTTCACCTCGCCCAGATGCCTAACTTTGTGCCTGTTGCCCTATTCACCACCCCCCTCCCCTGCCCCTTGACAGGACAGGGAAGAAGAGAAGACATAAAAGATTTGATCATTCTCTCTTCCTCCCTATTAATTAAGGTTTTGTCACAGACGAGTTTGTGACTCCCAATTTATTTAGAGACAGAGGTAGTTCATCTGGCCAAAACTATAAGTCAGAACTAATTATCAGGAACAAAGGGTAATAATACTTAAAAAAAAATTAATCAACAGTAAGTTTTTCCTAAACTGAGGCTTCTTTTTTTAATTGTAAAAGGTACCCATGTTTGTTGTAAAAAGCAAACAGAATTATATAGAGTGTTCATATAACATAAAACACCTCCACTATTCGTCTGTGTGTGAAAACAGTGTTGTTTCAATCATGAGTGTGCTCCCTTTGCTGTTTTTCCCTTCATTCCGGCCTCAAAGGCTGTAGAAGGAGCTCTAAAGGGCTCTGTGGCCTTGAGGCAGGGGATCGGCCACTGCTGCTCCCTCTGCTCTGTGGATTTCTGCCTCACGGACTATTTCCATTCCTTGTTAGCACGGCTGAAATGTAAGTCAATACCCCAAATTTTGTTCTCCCTGCCACCAGCACTTTCATATCTACTGAAAACGGTTATATGGATGCAACTTAAAGAAAGACCACGTGCAGCAAAGTGTCCCTGTTGCCACGTTTTCTGCACAGAAATAATTTGATTGTATAAAATTCATGTTCCAGACAAGCTTGCTTTAACATTTAATGCCTGCTTCCCATAACATGAAATAAATATGCTCTATGTTTTCTGCAATTAACCCTGAGTGATACAACACATAAATGTTTTGACAGCAGGTACCAAAAATTATGTGGGTTGTTCCGAAAGTTATACGGAATTGCACAGAGATCAGAAACATGCTTTTGGGGCCCTGGCCAGGTAGCTCAGTTGGTTAGAGCATTGTCCCAATATGCCAAGGTTGCGGGTTCAATCCCCAGTCAGGACACATAAAAATCAACGAATGAATGAATAAATAAGTGGAACAACAAATCTCTCTCTCTCTTCCTCTCTCTGCTTTCTTTTCTCTCTCTCTCTCTCTCTCTCTCAAATCAATAAATAAAAATTTTTAAAAAAGAATGTGCTTTGGGTAAGTTTCTCAACTACTGGAGGCCTGAGCAGCTGTTTGAAGCACTTCCTGGCATAACATATGTTATCCATATACGTAATCCACAATTTCAAGTAATTGAAGAGATACATCCCTCACCTCCTTTGCCTCCTCGTGGGGGAAGTAGCCAGCACTGTGAGGAGCTGGTCATCTGAATTATAGCCAAAGAGGCATAATTGTGACATTTCAGCATGAGCTGGGTGAGTCAATCAGAAAAGGAACAGTAGCAAGTCGATAATCAATGAGGCTGGAGACTAAAATTATATTTCGTGAAGGATATTAAAATACGGTCCAAAGAAAAGGAAGTTAACTAGAAATTTCTTTAACTAGAAATGTGGAATCCCAGTGTTAAAACAGTGTGCATCTTAAAAGTGAATAAATAGACGCCGAAAGCGAGTGAGTCAGAAGCACATGAGTTGGAAGGGATTGAACTCAAGAGATCAGATCAGGCAATGCTGCTTAATACCATCACATGATTGGCCCTGAGGCCCATATTTAATTAAAATAAGGAGTGGGGCGCAGCAGAGGCCAGAAGTGCACTGTGGTTCTTAGCAGATGGAGCCAGAGGAGTTAAAAGTTAAACCTTGACTGCTGGGTCTGTGCGAATTCATTCAGCATGAAATGTCTCTACTGTTTTCTGGGATTTCTGCTTCTGGCTGCAAGACTGCCACTTGATGCCGCCAAACGTGAGTAATTCTCCATTTCTGCATTTAACCCATTCTCTGGCTGTCGGCCGGATGGTGGGTTGTGTGAAGTGATGTTGTCTGAGCCAGAAGCTGGACTCCATGAAGCTCCTCAGGCAACTTCCATACTCACTCATTTCTTCTTCTGGAAACCTGGGAATGTTGGAACTACAGCAAAATGCCCCCAGCTCCATTCTTTGCTTCAGGTTCTTGGAAAATAATAACTGTGCAGCCTTTCTGTTATGGAGCATTTTTTTTTTCCATTGCAATTGTGCCCCACTATTTGCCAGACAGTGGGGGGGCGGGGGGTGGCCTGAGCATCTGGCCTGAGAACAAAGCAACACTAGCCACCGCACTTTGTCTGGTTTCTATGCAATAGGGCAGAGAGCTCAGAGACCAGCTCCCTTATAATCCCGACCCAGGAGTTGCTGCTAACCCTGCCGAGGTTTCTCCCTGGACCTGCATGAATTTGCGGCTGCTCTAGTGGGGTTACTGAGAGAAGAGCTGAAGCCCATCTCTCTACTCCAGTTAAGCGCTAGAGGTTGGGGACTTGTTAACAAAGCTGATGACCAGACCCCTGAAACCAGAATCTTTGGAGATAGGGTCAGAGTACTCTTGCTGTAAAGGCTCCTCTCCGGACTGGAATGCAGAGCCAGGATTTTGAGCCACTATGCAGCCTACTTGTCCAGTCTAGGGGGTGGGTGGCGATGGCAGCCCCCATCCTCCAGGCAGAGGTAGTGGAGTAGGAGAAAAGTAAAGTACACATCACCAAGAAAGGTCCCATTCACCTTGCTCCAAAAGAGTTGTGACATTCACTGGGTGAAAAGTCCAGGAACCCTGATTCTGCCAGGCAGCTCCCTAAGGGGCTGGGGGGCAAATGAGAAGGGACCATCATCTACCTCGTCCCCACCAGGTGCAGCCTGTATGCTGGCTGCTTCCCTTCTGTCACTCAGGTAACCCCACCACCACCACCTTTATGGACCAGAGACAGATGGTCCTCCCGCTATTCAACAGGTGAGGGCAACCATGAGCCCGGGTCGCGCTCTTCACTCGCCCTGCGCAGCTCTGAGACAGAAGGATCTTGGGCCCCTGGGCGAGGGGCCGTGCACACACCCTTCCACGCCTCCTCCTGGCAGGAGAACAGTGCCCTATAATTAAGTTGTCCTCGAAGAGTGGGATGGGGCGGGACTGCTGGGTGGGGAGAGGAGGAACAAGAAACTGCTGGGAGCGCTCTGGCGGGATTCCCCGGGGCGGGAGAGGCCCAGGCGGGTGAGAAGGGGGTGCTGGGGGGGCGACATCTGCGGGCGAAAGGGAAAGAAGCGGCCAGAGGCGCGCCTAGGTCTGTGCCAAGCAGCCGAGGCCGGACGCTCCGGCGGCGCAGGTCCCGGGAGATGCCCTGCATCCCCTACGACTGGGGCCGGGAAAGGGCCCGCTGTCTCTGACGAGGGAGTGCAGACGCGAGCTGCTGGCCTGTGTGGGCCTCACGTGGGGAGGCCGGCAGCGCGATGATCCCGTTTCCCAGACCAGGAAACAGGCTACAGAGGGCAAGGGGCTAGCCCCCCGCCACACGGAGGGTAGGAGGAAGAAGGCGGCTGCCAGGCGCACAGCTGCCCTTCCTGCGGCAGACTCGGGTCCCCTGCCAACCGTGGGGTAGGACCACGAGTTACTGAGCGCCCCTGACTTTCACTTCCTCTTTTGCAAAATTAGGTATGGGGTTCTTAAAAGGTCAGTTAACAGCAAGTGCTTGGAGTGGGAGACATACAAAGTAGCAATTGTCTTGCCTCAATGAACCTCCTGGGACAGGCTCCTCCTGGAGTCTGCTGTGGGGCAGATGGAAGGACAGAGAACTGACAGGTCAGTGGAGGCCCCTGCACCCAATTCTAGCCTCCCTTCCACCCACAGCTGTTTGCTCTGCTCCATAAAACAGATGAGCAGGTGCAGAGGCGGATTGCTGTGGGCACACCGGGAGCGCGCCCTGGGCCCCGACTTCTGAAGGGTCTCGCAAAACCCCAACTTCACACTTTTTTCTAATGACACCAAGTTTGGCTTCATATGTGCAATTTTCATTACATACAAGTTTACAAGTGCCGATAAAACGTGATAGCATGTTTAAATATTTCCTTCTGTGCCCAGGGCCTCAACTGACTTTAATCTGCCTCTGAGCCAGAGGTTCGACCTCTCTGTTAGTGTGAGAAGAGTCCCAGCCTAGTAGGCAACGTAACAAAACCCTGACGTCCCAAGGCTTCACCTTGCCCTAAACTAGAGATTCTGGCCAGAAAAAATACCTGGACAAGGAGGATTTAGCGGTGTATCAAACACTAAGGGATTCCTTGCCACTGTCCAATCAGCCCTGGTAGGAAGGAGTAAGAGGAAGGTGTTGACAAAGTAGGTAACAAACAGCTAGCAGCATTTGGGTTAGCTGAAAAGTCCATTTAGATTTTCCTGGAAAAGGCACATTTTTCATTTTCACTAATAGCTTTATTGATTTGGATATTTGGAGTATGTCAGCTCTCTCCTGCTATTGGCTGCTAGTGGGTAGAGGCCGGGGTGCTGCTAAACATCTTCCAATGCATAGCATAGGACAGTCCCACAGCAAATAATTATTTGGCCAAAATGTCAATAGTACCAAGGAACTTCACAAACCACTTTTGACACATTCAGTCGGTCAGGGCACCTTCTCCGTACACTGCACAAATCTTTTTTGTGTGTTTCAGTTGAGTTTTTACCTTTCTTGAAATAAAGCATAATATGCCAAAAATACTGCATATCTTCTTCCATCTTCAATATTAAAATGGTTACACAAAAATTCACCAACTTTGATCCTTTTTTGAAAATGAATGCTGACATGACAGCTGTCACAATACAATCTAACAAAATTGTTTCAAATGAAGTTAAAGACAACTAAGTGCTGCTAGAGACATCCTACGAAAGAAAACTAAACAAACTTTTTGGCCAACCCTGTGCTTCTCTGCTGGTGAAGGACAGCAATGAGGCCAAAGTGTGCAGAGAAAAGCCTGAGCTGTGCTGGGAGCGACTCCATTTACCTTTGCATATATCCCATCCCCCACCCCCGACCATCAACACATTCTTATTTTTTTATTTCTTCTAGTCTGATTAATATTGGGTTTGTTTTATTCTATTCTTAATTCAACTTTTAATTTTGAGGTCATTGTAGATTCACATACAGTTGTGAAAACAAACAAACAAAGTATATATTGGGTTGGCCAAAAAGTTCATTCTTTTTTTCCCACAAGATGGAGAGAGAGAGAGAGAGAAACATCAGTGTGCAAGAGAAACATCCATTGGTTGTCCCTAGCACACCCCCAACTGAGGACCTGGCCCATCACCCAGGCACGTGCCCTGTCTAGGAATCGAACTGGCAACATTTTGGTTCAAAGGCTAGCACTCAATCCATTGAGCCATACCAGCCAAGGGCCAGTGTGCATTTTTTTTAAACTCACCAAAAATTGGTGGATTTTTGTGTAGCCATTTTAATATTGAAGATGGAAGAAAATAAGCAACATTTTCAGTATATTATTATTTCAAGAAAGGTAAAAACACAACTGAAACACAAGAAAAGATTTGTGCAGTGTATGGAGAAGGTGCTGTGACTGATCTAATGTATATAAGTGGTTTGCAAAAAGTTTCATGCTGGAGATTTCCCACTGGACAATGCTCCACTGTCGGGTAGGCCAGCTGAAGTAGACAGTGATCAAATCGAGACATTAATTGAAAATAATCAATGTTATACCACACAGGAGATAGCTGGCATACTCAAAATATCCAAATCAATAAAGTTATTGGTGAAAATGAAAATATGTCTTTCATTTTATGGAAAACAGCGTAGGGGCTTTTTGGCCAACCCATTACTACAAAGAGATCCCTGTGTACCCTTTATCCAGTTTCTCCCAATGGTGACATCTTACTATTGTTACAATATCACAACCAAGATATTGACACTGATGCAGTCAAAATACAGAACGGTTCAGTCACCACAAGGATCCCTAATTCCCTTTTACAGCCAAACACACATCCCTTTTGCCATCCCAGCCACTGGCAACCACCAGTCCATTTTCCATTTGCATAATATTGTAACTTCAAGAATGTTACATTCTCAACCAGCAACGTATGAGTGATCCAGTTTGTTCACATCATTGCCTACGTTTCCTGTGTCACTATTTTTTATTTTAGTCATTTTAATAGGTATACAGTGGTATCTCACTGTGCTTTTAACGTACATTTCCCTACCGGTTAGCAATAGTAAACATCTTTTTATGTGTCTCTTTACTATCTGTAGGTCCTCTTATGTGAAATGTCTGTTCAGGTATTTTAATTGGATTGTTTGATTTTAAATATTGAGGTCTGAAAATTCTCTGTATATTTTAGATATTAGTTCCTTATTGGAAATGCAGTTTGCTAATATTTTCTCCCAGTTTGTAATGTGCCTTTTCATGCTTTCACATGGTATTTCACAGAGCAAAAATTTTCATTTTAATAGGGTCTGATTTATCATCTTTTCCTTCTATGGATCATGTTTTTGGTGTCACGTGTTAACAGTTCTTGCCTAGCCTGGAGCCTAAAGGTCTCTCCTGGGCTTTTTACATTTTTGTAGTGCCATCTGTTGAAAGAGCTAGCTTTCCTCCATCAGACTGATTTTGTGTCTTCATCAAAAATCAGCAGAACTTATTTGTGTGAGTCTATTTCTAGTTCTCTATTCTGTTCATGGACCTATGTCTATTCCTTGTCATTCTCCTTTAAATTTTGTATTTTTCACTGACTTCTAACACTTAAAGTCAGAAGATAAATCCACTTTGATTATATTTCTGGAAACACTGACTTTCTCTCAGGACCTGAGGAAAAGGAAGACTCTTTGAAACAGTGGGGAAAAACGGGTCCTGGGAATCAAAAGATGTGAAGCTTCATTTCTACTCAGTTAAAGGTGATTCTGAGTGAATCACATCACTTTTCTAGGCCTGAATTTCTTCATCCATAAAATGAAGGGATTTAAACTAAGAAATCTTATTTCTTTCCAGACTGAACATTCTACCATTCTGTGACTTGTTCAAGTGAATTTCGTTACAAACATTTATTGATAAGCATGCACTTCCTGCCCTCACTTAGCACTATCGTTTTCCAAATAGGAACAATCTCACAGAATCACAGCACATTTGTTTTTGAAGGCCCAGAGAAGGCCCAGAGAAGACACATGGCCTAAGGTCTCCCAGCCTCAGAACCAAGACTTGAAACCAGATTCTGTGACTCCCAGTTCAATGCTCTTTCCTGTTCCATCTGCCTCCCTTAGAAGAAGGGGACAACATGCTGCTCCCTCCTCCCTCTGGGAAGGAGGGATTGAAGACAGAGATTGGTAACATCCTTTCACTATGGCTTCTCTGACTACCTAGCAAATCCACACCTCATGGGAGACCTCTTCCAGGATTTAAGAGAAGACAGTGTTTCTGGCTCGAAGAGTTCACGGCCATACCAAGACATAAGACCATATAAATTGATGAGAGAACAGTTTATGACAGTGTATGATGAGGGGCTGACTGAGGAATACAGATCACTAAGCTTTGGACTGTAGCCAAATTCTCAAACAGGTTGAGTAAGACACAGTGTCTCAATAAGTCCAGAGCAGGCAGCACTAGAATAAGGGCTCTACAACAACAGCAAGAATGCTTTCCATCCTTCCGTTCTGAAATCCTGGATGTGCTGGTTCACTTCCTTGAGCTTGTGCCCTCAAGGTTGAATGGGGCTGTCACAGCTCCAGGCATCACGCCACCACGCCAGCTCCAAAATCTGTCCTAAGAAGAATTACCTAGGCTACTTTCACACCTAGTAAACGGTAGATTTTTTTTTTTAAGAATCAACAATATGCTATCTATTAAAAGACCACTTCAAGTAAAAAGATGGAAAAGATGTGTCAGTTAAACACTAAGCATTAATAGCAAGATATTCTCAGAGCAAGGAGTGTTACCAGAGATAGAGGTCAATTCCTAATGATAAAAGAATTTATGAAAAAGATTTAACAATCGAGGCTTCAAACTACATAAAGCAAAAACTGACAGAATTGAAAGAAGAAACTGGCCAAAAAACAACAGGAACATAAACATCTCTAAAAGCACTACCAACCAACCTGACATAAATGACATTAAAAAACAATTTACTCAACAACGGTAGACTACACAAGTGCATGTGGAACATTTACCAAGGCAGGTCGTATGCTATCCATTAAAACAAATTAGATTACTCAACAGTGGGCTGCCCAGTGTGCATGCCTTGGAATCCAGGAGGCATTCCTGAGCCTGGCCTTACTTTAGCCAAGTGGACAATTCAGAATGGGGAGAGGTGCAAAAGCTGGTCTGAAGGTCATTGGCACCAGTGTTTTCCTAATGCCATTGTATCAGATCAAAATATCCAGAGGTTGAAAAACCAAATGATGGCTAAGAAATACTGATTTTCAATTTGTTTTGATTCATCCAAAGTACATGAGTAGATAGCATCTGAATACTTGTATGAAAGATATCTCCAGTTGACATTAAAAAAAAACAAAACAAAACCCTTTAGCCCTAGCCAGTGTGACTTAATTGGTTGGAGCATCATCCTGTAGAATGAAAGGTCACAGGTTGGATTCCTGGTCAAGAGCACATACCCAGGTTGCGGGTTCACTCCCCAGTCAGGGCACGTATGAGAAGACAACCAGTTGATGTTTCCCTCTCACATCGATGTCTTTTTCTCTCTTTCTCCCCCCTCCCTCCTCCTCTCTCTCTAAAAAGCAATGAAAAAATGTCCCCAGGTGAGGATTAAAGAAAAAAACTTTTACTTGCTTGAAGTACTGGAAATACTACGTATGTTCTTTGTAACCTTGTGAAATGGAAAGTGGTTTTAACTATTGTTAGGTAAGTACTAAATGAGGAATAGAGTAGACTAAATAATTTGTTTTTCAAATATTGATATAGGATTTCATGACGTGCTGGGCAATGAAAGAGCTTCTGGTTATTTGAGGGAGCACAACCAATTAAATGGTTGGTCTTCAGATGAAAATGAGTGGAATGAAAACCTCTATCCAGTGTGGAAAAGAGGAGACCCGAGGTGGAATAACTCCTGGAAGGGTAAGTCAACCCAAACTACTGTCATTTCCTATTTAACTTAGTCTCAGATTATAACTGGGAGAGCACGTGGCTCATGTTTATTCTGTGAATGACAGTACACGAGTTACCAAGTGAGAGGCAGCTGGGTTTGGAGATCTTTCCTCTATCCCAACGTATCACTTTCTCAAGCCATACACACACAAACAGGTTAATCTGCTTAGAATTCACAGGTTTGTAGTTTTTGGAAGATTCTGAAGGCGACCATTCACACCTATTTAGCTAACGCGTGAATGGTCATCTTCAGAAGATCTGAGACTCCAGAGTGGCCTTGACCATCTCAAAACAGTGGCTTGTCGGAAAGTAAATACCTTTCCAGTCACATGAATGAGTGACTTCTTCAGTCATTGGTTGGGAATTCAAATAATATGAACTTTTAATACTTCTCTCCTTCATCCAATTGAGCAGATTTTAAAAAGTATTTTAAGTGGATGTTCTTTCTGTGTTTAGAAAATTCTTTAACTGGTCTGACTTTTAAAATTTATCTTCCAGAATGTTGTACTCTGATAGCAAAAGTTAGGAATGCGGAAAATAAATTAATTTATTGTGAGGAGGCATAAGGACCCTTGGACTGGTCCTTAGAAGTAGATTTAACTTTAGCTTATTCATCAGTGAAAGGAAAGAGATCACTGATCACTGAGCTCCACTTTTCTCTGCCCTAGGAGGCCAAGTGAAGGCGGTTCTGACCAGCGATTCCCCAGCTCTGGTAGGCTCAAATGTAACATTTGCGGTGAGCCTGGTATTACCAAGATGCCAAAAGGAAGATGCCGATGGCAACATAGTCTATGAGAAGAACTGCAGAAATGGTAAGAATATTATTCACAGCACAGGGACATGCTAGTTCTCCGAACCACTGGAGACCCATCTGGGAAACCTTGATCCTCGCAGGTATAATACTTCTCCAGTTAATACAAGATGCAGCTTTCATCCCATGTCTCCCTCTCCTCAAGCTGGATGACAGGGGGCGGGGTGGGGGGGGTGAGTGTGTGATTCCCCCAGTCCCTTCATCAACATTAGCCAACGAAACTTCAACAAACAGGTGGCTCTTTGCTAGGAACCCTCTGCAAAAGCTACGTTGTCACGCTCAGTTTTTTCTTAGTGTCCACATGATTGGACAGGGAATACTTTGTTGATTCTCAGATTTTAGTTTTATTACTTGGAATTCTTTTGGCCACTCAAAGAATAGCCAGTTTGACAGATGTTTGCTGATGAGAGTAATTTCTCCTCACAAGTATTTCTTAAGCGAGTGCTGTGTGGTTAGCACAGATGCATACACACACACATATACATATACGTGTGTATATTATATATACATATATAATACACACATATATAATGTGTGTATGTGTATTATATGTACACACATATGTGTATGTATGTGTATATATATATATTAAAAATTTGTTTTCCTCATAGTTAAAACAGATAAGTAAGCTCTTTGTTAAAGAGAGCAAATGAATACAAATACATCAAGGAAAATTATCTTGTTAGAACTGTACATTTCAAAAATTCCAAATTTGTCAGTGTATTCATTCCTTATTAATTTATCATAGTTTATAATTTATTCATAGGAATGAAGAAAACAACAGATTCTGTATAGAAAGGGTTTGATAGTTAAAAAGTGATGTACTTAATATTCTGTAGCATTTTTCTCTTTTCCTAAAAAAAGCTGATTGTTATGAATGTTTCAAATGATAATCTAGCCCTCTGACCATTTTTTGTATGAAAGAGTTTCTGTGACTTGTGAAAGTTTTAATAAACTATTTATCACCACTAAAAAGTCTGGGGATCTTTAAAGAAATGACTGATTCCAGGTGTAGGGAAGGAAAAGTGCCAGGTGGGCCTGGGACATTTTCGAGCATGGGAGTATGTCACAAGGACACAAAGCCAGCCTGAAGGGGCTCCCACTGGCCCTGTTTGCGTCAATTCAAGAATAAAAAATACTAATGGTTGTACTAGTCTGATAAATAAAAAGCTTCTCCATAAAAGTCAGTGACATAACATATCGAGATGGTAAGAAGTTGCTCTAGATGAGATAATATTGATCATGACTTGTTTAAAATGAAAAAGTGCCACACATACAGGAAAGTGGAAAGCTGGGTGCATTGAGTACCCAGATAACCTTCTGCGTAGACTCAACAATTTAAATGTTCTATCATATTTGCTCGCCCTCTCTGTCTCCCCCACCATCTCTTCTTACCTTCTTTCTTGCCTTCCTTTTTTTCTGAAACAAAATAGCCAGACATAGTATGTGACCCTCGATTCCTGTGGTAGGGGTGGTAATGACATCGCGTTTATGTAGAAGAACACCCTTATTCTAAGGAGACGTATGCTGAAGTCCCTAGGAGTGGAGAGTCATGATGTCAGATGAGTCAGGAAAGAAAGCTACAGGTAGGGTGTATCCAAATAAAATGATAAAGCAAAGCTCAGTTGGGTTTGAATACAGTTGCGGTTTGGTGACCCAGTACAAGGATAAAATATATTAAGTAATGTCTCTAGATTGAACTTTCCTGAATAATTTCTCTATATAAAACTTACTCAAATCAAACATATATGTAGAAAAACAATGCGCAGGTCATAAATGCACCATTGGATGAATTCTGAACATAATGGTTTTAGTTGTTCAGCTATATTTAAACCAGTTATGAAACAAAAGTATAAAATAGTGTCCAATTCAGTGATGAGGGCTGAGCATTCTGAGCCAGATGACCATCACGGTTTTTCTTTCTCTGCTTAGGCACAGGTCCACCCCCTGGCCCATATGTTTACAACTGGACGGCGTGGGCTGAGGACGGCGATGGGGGAGATGGCACCAACCAGAGCTGGGATGTGTTCCCCGACAGGAGGCCGTTCCCCCACCACCACGGACGGAGGAGATGGAATTTCGTCTACGTCTTTCACACCCTTGGTTGGACTTATACAAACCCTCTTAGCTTTTCCTTCACCTTTCTTTAGAATTAAATTTTTTTCTCTCTTCTTATTCTAAAATCAAGAATTAATAACACCGAGAGTTTAATAATAGTACTCTGTTAACTTTAGCTGGGATAAAGGGTGAGAGATTAAAAAAAAGTATATCAGTTAGTCTTGCCAAATCTCTGGGACACCAAAGAATTAAAAGGAGGAAAAAAAACTGATTCAGCTTTCTTTTTTAAAACAAAACTACTCGATTTTTTTCTGTCTAAGACAGTAATCTTAAAAATGCTAACAAAAATACTAATATTTTTTTGTTTGAATGGTACACAGATAAGCATTTGTTGATTTATTCTTTAATTTTTTATATTGTCCAATGAATTTTTAAGAATTAAAGAAACTTATGTTTTATTTTTGGAAAATGCAGAAAAGTGAAAATTAAAAATAAGTCATCTGTAATTAACACCAGAGGTTATCACTGTTAGTATGATGCTGTTTTCTTTACTAGTATTTCTTGATTAGTTTTATAATGTATCCACATTTTGTCCTTAATATCATGAGTATTTGCCTATATTATTAAAATTCTTTATATACATTATTTTAGTGACTGTATAATATGCCATTGTGTAGAATAACCTAACCTAACCTCTGCTCTTTTATATATAGCCTACCCTCTTTTTCTTTTTTTAGCCACAAATGGTATCCACGTTGCTATATTACTGGCGAAGTGATTATCTTTAGAAGCAAATTTAGGTTTTTACTAGCCAAGCTGCTAAGTCCTTAGTTAAAAATGTCACCAGGTGCCACCTGGCTCTGAGGATTTGAAAATTGCTCCCAATAATGCAACCTTCAAATTTCTAAGTGTTTTGTCTTTTTTTGTAAATCAGAGAAAGCTTCTCTTTCTTCAGTTAAATTACAAATCAAAACAAAATGTTAATAGTACACACTGATGGTACAAAATACAAAATATATGCCAAATATTATGCCCCTCTACTTAAATCAGCTGATTGAAAGCCGGCTCTTTTCCAGGCCTCCGGGGCCCTCGCCTGTCACCTCACCAAGTGTCCTGATTTCTGTGACCCGACATGGAGTTTTCGTGGAGTCACTTATGCTCACTAGGATTCCAGACTCTTTTTAGCCTCATTAACATCCATTAACTTAAGTAGTGAAGATGTCTTTATTTAAAATCAGCTTTCCGCCAGAAACTGCTGTTTTTCTAACAAGACTGTTTTGAATTTCCGTCTTCTGCTGAGGTCTCAGAGTTAGCTGATATTGTCTCTCAGCTAGGCATTGCCTTGGTGGTCTAGCTCTCAGTGCCAGAACTAACATTTCCTCACGCATACCTGCTCGGAGACACCTCTTCCCGCTACAGCCTCCATCAGAACTGTCTCTGCATGTCAAAGTACAGGGGGAAGACCTGTTGTTCGATGACATAGCTATACCACATGCCTCAATAGAATTAGAAAAATCCGTGAGCCCTGAATGAGAGGAATTTCACTACTAGACAGTGGCACTTAGATTTAGGTTAGGGTTGGAGAAAGAAAAAGAATGACTCAAGGGTGTCTTAGAATGTGTTTATGGAACCACTCCATTCCGTTTTATACACACCATACCTTTCAACATGTTCCGCATATTTATATCAAATACTATTAGAAAGTGGAGGATTCTAGTCCTCTAAAAAGAAGCTGCCTAATAAAATAGCTGAAATAGTGCCCTGGCTAGTGTAGCTCAGTGGATTGAACACCAGCCTGTGAACCAAACGGCTGCTGGTTCAAGTCCCAGTCAGGGTACATGCCTGGGTTTCAGGCCAGGTCCCCAGTAGGGGGTGTGAGAGAGGCAACCACATTCCCTTTCTTTCTCCCTCCTTTCCCCTCTCTCTAAAAACAAATAAATAAAATATTTTGTAAAAGAAATAAAATAACTGAAATAGTAATATTACTACAAAAATAAGGTGGACTCTTGGATAAATTTTTTAAAACTACATTGGACACCTCACCATTACATTAAATGTATTTTCTGTGGGAAATATACATATTCAAGCACCAAACCACTTTTTTATAGAAAGTATGTATTTGTGAACTAATGATATATTATCCCATTAAATAGCTCTATTCATCTTAACCATGCAATTATGTTTATTTATCTGTGGGTTTGTTTTATAAGGTTTTACATAAAAATGAGCACCTATCTTCCTTTCTGACGCAGCCAGGACCACATGCCCATCCTGTTTCTTCCCTCCTTAGAGCCATCTCCAAATGGCAGGGGCTAGTCATTAAGAAGCACCTTCCTGTAATGATCATGTGATATAACCAATACCTAAATATTCCAAACTCTCACAGGGCAGTATTTCCAGAAACTGGGACGGTGTTCAGCGAGTGTTTCTATAAACACAGCCAATGTGACACTTGGCCCTCAACTCATGGAAGTAACTGTCTATAGAAGAAATCGACGGACGTATATTCCCATCGCAAAAGCGAAAGATGTGTACGTGGTAACAGGTGAGAGGTGTGCACTCTAAAGTAACTGAGGATGAGGCACTGAGTTCTACAATATTAGCGGGTTAAGAGTTAGAGCTAAGTGTTTTGGGTTAGGTCATGATTCATCTGGACTCCTCAAACTTGTATTTAATGATGTATTCCCTCTGTTTTCCAGATTAACTTGGGAAAACTCTAGAAAACTTGCATAGGGAAAGGAAAAAATGCTGAATTATCCCAAATTTAAATTTTTAACCTAAAAGTGTTTTTGAAGTCATCCACTTGAAATCAAGCAATCATACATTCTTTTCTTTTCTTTTTTTGATATATCTTTTAGATCAGATTCCTATATCTGTGACTATGTCCCAGAAGAATGATCGAAATTCATCTGATGAAACCTTCCTCAGGGACATCCCCATTACATTTGAAGTCTTTATTCATGATCCCAGCCACTTCCTGAATGAGTCTGCCATTAATTACAAGTGGAACTTCGGGGATAATACTGGTCTGTTTGTTTCCAACAATAACACTTTGAATCATACCTATGTGCTCAAGGGAACCTTCGGCCTTAACCTCACTGTGGAAACTGAAGTGCCTGGACCTTGTCCTTCACCTTCCCCCAGACCTCCAAAACCCACTCCTTTGTGTAAGTGTTTTAAGTGCTTTCGGGGTGATCTTTGAGGGGATAGGGATGGGGCGGGGAGGGCCTTAACCACTAAAAAAAAAAAAATCATGTGAGTTGGAATATAAGATCACTAGTTAAAAGGATTATGTACAGGTTCCAAAAAAATCTGTTGATTTTTAAAGCCATTTTATCACTGTTTTAAGCTGTTGGAATACGGAAGAAAGGAAAACATGTTTCACGTCACTTTGCAAGTAAACTTCGGTGACTTGTATACAGTTCTTGGACCTTCCTGATTTTCACTGACTTCGCTGTGTGTGCAGGGGCTGCCCTTTCTACTTCATCACATTTCTATTCGTCTCCCCATATTTTTTGTAGCTATGAGAAGACACACTGGTTCCTTGTGAACATTCAGGCCATCCCACTTCCCTTCCTCCCCCCACCCACTTTCCTCCCCACTTCCATTCTCCTCCCTTCCCAGCCCACAGCTACCTAGTGTCCCACGAAGACACAGCCATACCTCAATGCACTTTCTAAATGATCCCCAAAGGAGTGTACCTTGAGAATATTTCTTGGCTAGCAAGCTCTAGACTCCAGACATTAAAATTGTTCTGAATATAAGGGTTAATTAATTAAATCCCACCCTCTAGTTATAGTATATGAGGACATTCAAGAAGTCCTTAAGAGTCTACTTTGGAAAGCCTTAGCTTCCCTTTGATTCCTCCACTCTTCCCCCACAGACATTAGTACACCTTAGCACTCCAGATCCCAGAGGACTGCAATAGGCTGACATCCTCACATTGGACACAAGAGGGCGCCATCACCAAGCCCAGGGGGAACTCGCCGTCATGATGTCCAGACTTGGGTTTTTACCCAAAAATTGCTAATTATAATAAATTGTCATAATAGTGTTATTAATAAAAGATCTTATTAAACCAAAAACTATGTAATTCAAGACGCTATAATTAGATTTTATTAGTTTTTTAAAAAATATTTTAAATGACTAAATTAATGCATGTTCCTTAGTAAAAATTCAAATACAGAAATCTACAATAAAAGTGAAAGTTCCTATTACACTGTCCTTAAATCCTGTTAATAGTCGGGAATGTTTCTTAAAAAAAAAAAGTTTTTTTTATTTTCAGACAGAGGGGAAGCGAGAGAGAGAGGGAGGGAAACATCAACGTGTAGTTCCCTCTCACGCACCCTCACTGGGGATCTGGCCCGCAACACAGGCACGTGCCCTGACTGGGAATCCAACCGGCAATGCTTTGGTTTGCAGGCTGGCACTCAATCCACTGAACTACACCAGCCAGGGGGCAATGTTTCTTTCCAGATCATTTTCTGTGCATTTACAAATATATTTTATAAATACACAAGGAGTTTATTGTTTTGGTTTATAGGTAAATGGGTTTGTGAGATAAATATATATGTATGATACATACATATTTATCATATATATAATGCTCTATAATTTTCTCTTTTAATGTAACAAAACATCACAGACATCTTATTATTGTCAGTGCATGTAAATCTAGCTCACTGGCTACATAGTATTTTATAGCACATGTAAAGTATAATTAATTTAACCATTCTCTTATTGATAGATTATTTATTAAGTAAATCCTAATTCCAGTTACAAATACAACTGCACTGAACAACTGTAAACATGTATCTTTGTTATGGCATTTCTGAAAGAAAATCGATTTCTTTATCTACAAGTATTGATGGTCTTCCTTGCAAATAAGGGGGCCAAGTGTAAAATTCAAAATAAATTACAGATGTCTGTAATATTTAGAACTGTGTAGTGATTCCTGAATGGTAAAGGGCTTAATGAAAGTTTCTTTAATATTAGTCTATTTTGAGTTGCATTTTTATTAAACTAGCTTGTTTATCTTAGAACTTATTTATATAATGACATGTATAAAAATATATTTTAAGTCAGTGAGAGATTTTAAATTTCTGTTGTCTTCCGTAAGTTCAACCAGAAGATATAAACTAGTAAACTTATGAGTTGGTTAAGTTTTATAGTGAAGGGAAGCTGCCTGGCTTTATCTAAAGATGTTAGATCAACCACAATCAACCCCAAAATGCCTTAAAACAGCTGTGAGAGTTGGAGGGGAGGGGCGGGAATAAGTTATGGGTCCCAAGGTGATGAGGGGTGTTTGTCCTTTAGAAGAGAGAGCACGTTCAGCTATACAGACCATATTAACAGGTTTGGATTATTGAGCATTGGATTATTACTGGGTTGTCATGTAGAACCTTCCTGCTTTCCCAAAGAATCAAGGGCTCTCAACCAAATTCTCTAGGTAATAGGGACAGAAATAGTAAGTTAAATAAATATGCAGTTTACCTTCTTTCCCATCTGTCTTTTAAGGGGTTTTTCTCCGTTAGCCCTTTAATCATACCTTGACTTAATAAATATAGATATATAGACATGGACTTGACTTTGGATATGTTTACAAGACATGTGCATTTTTATAAGCATTCTACTAAAGATAAAATCAACTTTTATTATTTGGTCATTTTTTAATGTTTTATTTTCAAATATGGCAGGGTCATGATCTAACTTGACAGCTAAAATCTGCCTGTCAAGAACAAAAGAAGTTTTCCATTTTCCTGGGAATAGCTGGCCATCTTTAATACTGTGTACAAACAAATCTATTGCTACAGAGCCTATCGGTTAAATCTCAGGATAAAATGAATGCTTATCCTATAACTTCCAAAGGACTGTCATGAAACTCAGGGGACACTCCCAAGAGCCTGCCACAGACAATCCTGCAGATAAACCACTGCATTTGAACCCAATGTGGCAACAAACCCTTCTGGGCTTTTCCCTAGCAGCATTTGAACGCTTGCTTCCAGAGATGCTCTGAGAGCTACTCCGAGAGGGCCTGTCTGGGCAAAGGAGCCTCCCAGGGTACACTCATCCCCACTAAAGGCTCTGAGCAGCCCTGGCGAAACCTCCCAGCCGGCTTCATCCTTGCATGTCACTATGTTAGGGATGCGGCCCTATGAAGCTGTAATGCCCTTCCTACAAAACTGGGTCCATTTTCATGCCTTTTGAATTTTAAGAGAAAATAATGTTGCATTTTCAGTATCATATTTATTTCTTTTTATCTTGTTAAAGGAACACCAACACCTTAATCAGATGTTTTGAAATTATAACATTTTTTACTGAAGTAAAATTGATGTATAGCATATTAGTTTCAAGAGTATAGAGCATCAGATTCTTTGCTCTAATCATAATCAAAAGGTTATTTTTCAAAAGAGTCTTATCCCTCCTCTTCTTCCCCACACCTCTGCTCACCAATAACTGTGAGACTTTTAGAATGCCAGCTTTGGAGCTATGAGATATCCAAACAGGGGAAAAAATTGTTTTTTCCATGTTGCTTGCTTCTTAATCTATTATGTACCAACCTTACTATTTTTAATTACATATCTTGTATATGTTATAGCATACCACATCTAAATAGATGCATGTATAGAAGTACATGTTGGGACAAGGAAACTGATGTTCATTGAGTACTTCCCATGGCAGGCAGGAGGGGCAGGTTTTATATACCTCGTCTCATGTAAGTTTCACAGTTCAACCTTACTAGGTCAGGAAGTATCACTCCTATTTTACAGATGGGTAAATTGAAGCAAAGAAAGCTTAAACGGTATGCCCATGGTCTCAAACAGCTAAAAACAAGGGACCTAGAATTTGAGCCCAGAATACCTGCCTCCAAAATTAAAATATGACTTTATCTTTCATGGCCTGCTTTATTTCCTCGTGATGGTTGTATCACATATTTTAATAGGGCTTCTACCTTTCACTTGCTTCCTGTGTTTAAACAAGATAAGGGATTGTGTTTACTTTCACGATTTAATGATTATAATGCCTTACAGCTCTCAGGTCCATATGAATCACTAACACATTTGGTTCACGTTTCTACAGCAATTTGAAAGTATAGGATTCTTGACGTTTTTCTAACGAGTAGGTAGACAGGTGTTTAGATTTTTGGTTCTATCATGTACATCTTTAACATTCTCAGCAACTAATCTAAACTCTGTTATTCGAACTCGGCAGCACCCGCTGGTGATAGCCCCCTGCAGTGGGGGGGGACTCGTGATGAACGCTGCCAGGTTGACAGAGATGGTTACTTCACAGCCAGCCTCGCAATTGTAGGTAAGGCTAGCAGAGGGAGGATGTCAGAATCTCCCTTGGGCCACCCCTCACTTCACTGACTCTGGAGGGTTGGGGTGGGGAGCAGGGGCACCCACTCTCTGTCTGAGGTGATACCGCACATGCATGAGCAAAGACTCTACTAGTTTCTAGATCCCCACCTGCCTACTGCAGCCTTCCTGCCCACATCCTAGCGGAAATGAGCCTGCCATGAGGCCCACATATCTGGGGCCTGGCTGTCCAATCCTGTGCATCCCAGAAGTCGGAATGAACAAGCCTTGAAAGGAGGCCAGTCACAAGTTTCCATGACTTCTACTCTGTTCCCCTAGCTGATTTCACAGTCACACTTCTGGCAAGTAGGAAATGTGAATGAGCGGGGTACTACACACAGCTGTGTGTTTTAGGCAGCCCACAAGTGCCCCAGAGAGAAGACAGGTGGGGTCTGCAGCCCAGGCTGTGCACCCTGGTTCTGGGGACGGGGACTACACCCACACTGTGCACCCTTGGGCTGAGCCACCTCACCGCCACCAAGAGAAGCTGGCCACAGCCTGAACCTGGGACCAGCATCCCCCTAGGGACACCTTTTCCTGGAATACTTGCCCAGAGGGGGTTGCTGCTTTCTAACACACACACAGGCTCCAGAAATAAAGAGCTAGGTTGGACTGAGGAACAGTTCAGTCTGACTTTGAAAATGCTGCGTGGGTATGTCTGAGAAGCGACGGGGTAGATTCCGGATCTGATGGGTCTGGTGTGGCAAGAAGGCTGTCTCTTTTTTCTGGCCTTCTGATTTGTTAAGGAGTCATTTGATTTGGGTTAGTTTCCATGGCCTTTTGATGTGTTTTTCCATGGGGGCTTGTTTTGCCAGAGGGAATTCTAGAGGCCAACATCATTGAGATGACAGCAGTTGCGATGCCCGCGCCGCAGCCTGACTCCTTGATGGATTTTGTCGTGACCTGCCAGGGGACGTGAGTACATGGTCTCAATCAGAGGAACAGGCCAAGGGAGGACCCCAAGCCTGAACGGAGGCCCTGAATCCAGTCTCCCCTTCTAAGTCCTAGCT
Organism: Mormoops blainvillei; assembly: GCA_004026545.1. NCBI lineage: Eukaryota > Metazoa > Chordata > Mammalia > Chiroptera > Mormoopidae > Mormoops > Mormoops blainvillei. Next base: position 80,912 of record PVJD01005477.1, on the reverse strand, counting down.
CACCAGTAAGCCAGGGCAAGGAAGGACCCTCCAAGGCACCCTCAAGATGCATCTGTTTTGCTAGCACTGAGCAGTGCGCATTACCTTTAACTGTTGATGTAGCTGAATAATAATTATTGATCAAACACTTACTATGTTCTTGACGTTGTCATCTGTTCTCCTGCTGAATCCTCACACAATCCTACAAGCCTCCTCATTTCACAGACGGAGCCACAGTGATTGTAGAACTTGCCCCCTTAGACAGTGGCTGCCTGGTAGAGCACAGTTCGCAGACCAAGGTCTGGTGCAGAACCCCGCTCCGAGGATCCGAGGCCCCTCTGGAGTAGCAAGAGGCCCATGTGTCCTGGCGTTAATTAAGAGCTATGCCTGCCTGATAATCCTGCCCCTCTTCATAATTTACAAAGCGTTATATATTTTCCAATGCATTATATATTTTGGCTTCCTATAATTTGGTTATAATCATATATAACAGACTAAATATATATTAATATATGTACTATATAGAGTAATTAAATATGCTAATACTGATTCACATATATGTAAATTAAGTAATTAAAATGTATATGTCTGTAGATATATACATTAACCAAGAGCATGAGATGATATAAAAATGGTAGCTGAGCCCTGGCTGGTGTGGCTTAGTGGATTGAGTGCCAGTCTGCAAACCAAACGGTCACCGGTTCAATTCCCAGTCAGGGCACATGCTTGCGTTGCAGGCCATGTCCCCGGCAGGGGGCACGTGAGAGGCAACCACATATTGACATTTCTCTCCCTCTTTCTCCTTCCCTTCCCCCTTCTCTAGAAATAAATAAATAATTTTTTTAAAAAAAATCGTAGCTGGGAAGCTCTCAGCTTGGGCAGAGGGGGTGGGATGAGGATCGACAGAAACTAGAGAAAAACCTGCCCAAGGGCGTGAAGCTGTGGCAGAGGGCAGGGTGTGCCTGCACACCACCCCGCGCCCTGTCAGACCCGGTGTCAGAGCTCAGGTTCTGCCCCCAGGAAGTGTACTGAGAAGTGAGACAGTGGCTGAGATAGTTGTGCACGGCCAGTTGCCTAGTGGTTCAAAGGACGGTGGTCAAACATCTCTCGTTCAAGTTCCAGCGACACCTCTAACTGCTGTGTGACCTTGGGCTATTTTCCCTCCCCGAGTGCTTTGTCCCCTGCTACACTTGGGTAATATTACTTTCCTAATAAAGTCACTGAGAATAGACAAGACCATGTCATGTATGTAAAACCCAGTGCGTCGTGCAGTCGATACCACCCGATCAGCCATTGTCGCTGCCCTGCCGCTGCATGTCCCTCTGCAGGAACCCAAGCAGGGGCGGCCCTGGAATCCAGTATTATCTTTGCCCGACACCTACACTGTCTGCATCTTTAGCCATTCTAGGGAGTCAGAGGCAGAGGGAATAACTTGGGCTTCACGTTGCTTCCAGAAGCCCTTTGCCTTGGTGGGACATAATTTCTTCCTGCCCCACCCCCAAGGCCTCACCTTCCAGAGGATGCAAACAGTAGCTCACCCCCAGGCTCGCATACCGGTTAATTATAGGTGATAATTCAATGTCATATGGTTTGAATAAAAATAAGGTGGGGTTCAGTTTTATAGAAATATAACGAGTTTTCCCTTTAAAGCTATTACATACCTCTCTCTCGCTCCCTTGTGCCCTCAGCATTCCCACCGAGGTCTGTACCATCGTGGCTGACCCCACCTGCCAGGTCGCCCAGGACACAGTCTGTAGCCCCGTGGACGCGGGCGACACATGCTTGCTGACCGTGAGACGAGCCTTCAACGGCTCGGGGACATACTGCATGAACCTCACTCTGGGTGACGGCGCCAGTCTGGTCCTCACAAGCACACTCGTCACTGTCCGGGACGGAAGTGAGTTTTGTTTCACGTTTGTATGCACATTTCACACTGCAGATAAAGGGTGTCGTGTTTCATACCGAAGCTGTTCAGAGCGTTGTAATCAATGTTTAATTTTATTTCAGTGCAAAATTCACTGAGCTGTTCTTAATGTGGATTTGGGGACTGGTATTAAAATCCAACAGCAAACCTATTTAGGGAAGGGAATGAGAGAGACAGACAGACAGACAGACTGAGTGAAATAATGGCCCAAGAAAAGCCTTTCGATGAAAAACAGCTGCGATGATGGAGGAGTAATAGCAGGATACGCTCACTGCACGCTCAAATAGGTTTGTATTTCAAGGGGCAGGTGTAGACCAGACTCAAAAAATAACAATGTTCTCCCATTAAAGTATGACAAAGGGGAGGCTGGTATCATGCTGTCATTAGAATCCACCTGGGCAAAGATATGAAGCCAAGACGACAAATGAGAAATGAAGTGGACTTCTCACTCCCTTATAACTTGCCACGTGTCCTCTCTTTCCCTTCCCAAATTCAACCGAGCATCACAGGGAGACTGTAACAAACCAACTTACCTATTCCTCAGATGTTCACCTCAAAAACTAGCCTTTACCCTCCCAATGTTTGGAGAGGGAAAATGCTTACAGTGTTGAGTAAACAATTTCATTGAGAAATTTTCATTTACTGCTGGCTTTCAGTGTTCACCAACCTCAAAATACGGTCTCTATGGTGACCCTAACTGAATTTCATTTATAGCCAACTGAGTTCGAAGTCTCTGCTTTATCTCTTAGAAGGAGCACAACATGGTGGAAAGGGAGAAATTAAATTGTACACATTACAGCACTTAGTTTGCCCCTTAATTTGAGTATTGTCAGGTACAACCTAGTCACTAACTCACAAATAACTCCTTTGGACTTGGGTCCTATCTCATAAGGTAAAAGGTACTTAAACATATTTAGTCATTAATAAAAAAGGGAGCTTTAACCTCACCGAAAGAAAAACTTTAGTGACCATGCATACGATTATTTGCACGAGGGCTTATTGTTGGTAAGATCCTAGGTATAGATTTAAAAACAAGAAAACAACAGTACAAAGGAAGGAAATGAACTTCCTGAGGGCGGGTACACTGGGGTCAGGGGTGACGGGCCGGAGAGGTCAGGGCGAAAGAGGCAGGTGGGGCCTCCACACTGTCACCTCCAGCAGCCACTGCCTTTAGTCCCCTTGTGCTGCCACAGTTTTTTTAGAATTGCCCTTAGATTTATAACCTAGTCTATGAAGCTTCCTCGGTGCTGGCAAACCCTGTTCTCTTATTTGGATCAGGGGTTTAGATATTTGTTTAATTCTTCATATAGTGAGTGACAACTTCAGGTGACACCGAAACCATTTTCTATATCCAAATAAAGGAAGTTCAGAAGGAGAGCTTTTATGTTTTTTAAGACTGTATTTACTTTATTTTTAGAAAGAGGGGAAGGGAAGGAGAAAGAGAGGGAGAGAAACGTCGATGTGAGAGAAACATCGATAGGGACCTGGTCCACGACCCAAGCACGTGCCCAGGCCGGGAACCCAGTGGCAACCTTTTGCTTCATGGCGTGACGCCCAACCAATGGAGCCACGCTGGTCAGGGCCAGAGAGAGAGCTTTTAATCCAGTGGGACTGTACTTGATCATTTACGTATCAAAGTCAGAATTTCAGAAATAGATCACTGCTCCAAGGGAAATCCATAGACTTTTAGCTGAAATTACTTTTACTCATTGATTCAATGAACATTCATGGAACAGCTGCAGTTGTTTTAACAAATAGCCGTGGAGCCTCTACACCGTGCCCAGCCCGGCTCTAGGCACAAAATACACAGTTCTAGGCAGCAGGGGGGACGAGGTGAAGAAGACCCTGCGGACATGGAGAGTGACTTGCATGAGACAGAGCAACAAACATTGGCTTTTTAGATTGAGAGCTCAGGACAAGTCCTGCCAACCCAGGAGCACCAGCTTGGTGAGGGACCTCCTCTTAACTGAGACCTGAATTTTAATTATAAGCAGCCCATTTAGATCCTTGTAGGCCACCGATAGGGCTAGGGTTTTATTCTGTGGTTTAATTCAAACCACTGGTGGGTCTGAAGCATGATCTTAATTGATGCTTTCAGAAGACCACGCTGACTGCTGGGTGGAGCAAGGATCATTGGAGGTAAACCTGGAAGCAAGTAGACAATTAAGAGGTCTTCTCAGGGGAGAGGACTGATGGTGGCAGAGGAGATGGAGGAAAAGTAGATAAAAGTGTAGTTATACTTTGGTGGTAGAGACAAGACTACCACCAAAACGGTGGCTGATTTGCTGGGTTTCAGGAGTGAAGATAGGACATAATCCTTGCTTTGTGGTTCTCACAATTTAGTAGGAGAGAAATATGTGTAAGGAAATAATTGCACACAACATGATCAAGGTAGAGGAAAAGAGGGAGCAGTGACAAAGGAAGGGGTGACTGCTGCCTCATGAATGTCTGGAAGGCACCTCAAAGGGAAGGACACTACACAAGCTGGGGGAGGACCTTGCCAGCAGAGGGCGTGGAGATAGGAAAGAGTGTGGAGAGGATAGGCCACAACCAGGATTTTTAGGACAGCTGGAAGGTTGGTGGGGGGAGATGAGGTCAGAGGAGTGGGCAGGAGGATTACGAAGCCCTTTATCACGTGGGTGCCGCTAGGTCAGCTGAGGCCTGAGCAGGTGTCTTCGGGACGTGACATCCCTCTCCTGAGCCCTTCACACAGTGTTCCAGACCTGCTAACTCATTCTCTAAATGGAAGATAAGCTGACCCAAAGACTATGTATTATTTAATGGGAAAGATTACTGAAAGCCCAGGGGGGGGCCATATATCTTTCTGATAGCTCCCTGCGTCATTTATTTAATTGCATTACAAGCAGCATGTCCTCCGGGTGGAAGGTGTTTCTAACATGGTCTTTCTTCTGTTTTAAGACCCAGGCTCTTCTTTAAGAATGGCAAATGGTGCCCTGGTCTCTGTGGGCTGCTTGGCCATAATCGTCACTGTGGTTGCCTTCCTGGTGTACAAGTAAGTTGCTGGCTCTGACACTTTAATTCACTATAGTATATTGTTGAAAATGAGTGGCAATGTGCTGCACAAATGGGCCGTCTTCCGTTTTTGGCTTGTAACCATTTTGTGTGGGGGAGGAGAATCTTCACTGAATGATGAATATGAAACTAGCCTGTTGATTTTGCTGTGGGTTTTTTTTTTTAATTCTAAAAAATGCTACCAGATGTCAGTAACTTAACAAAATTGTGTCAGCTTAATATTTAACATATAATCTCAGGTTATAGTAAACAGGCACATTTCTTGTACAAAGAAGAGGAAATAAGTATATTTCCATAAGACATTAGTGTCTTAAAAGCCAGAGATTAGGTTAAATGGAATTAACCATTTTGCACCAGGCATGTAAAAGGTTGTGGAAGATAATATATTCCAGCTGGAGGTCTTTTTAAAAATCTTTCTAACACATTGTTTTCAGAAAACGCAAGGAATACAAACCGATAGAAAACAGTACTGGGATCAAAGGCAAAGGCCTGAATATTTTCCTCGAGCAAGCAAAGGTCAAGTTCTTTCCTGGAAGCCAGGAAAAAGATCCACTGCTCAAGAACCAGCCGGAAATTCTTTAGATCTTCAGCCTTATTTCTGCCCAACGGCTCACTCTTCAGTACCATCCATATAAGCTGTGCTAAGTAGATGACTATTAACTTTTTTCCCCTAATAATGACGGTACACTATGTATTGTGGTTTAGGGAGGTCCAATGTTTTTATAGGTTAAATGATATTTTAGAGAAGTGGCGATGAATTAAACCGCATATAGCCTCAGCTGTGTTATATAATTGATAAAATCAGTCAGCAGGGCTTTCTTTATGATTTATGTTTCACTTACAATGTCTTAACATAATTAGTAGGATAGACAAGAGTAGGGGGAGACAGTATTATTCATTAGCATCTGACCTAGGAAGACTAGAAGGAGAGGCTGGCTTTCCATACACACATATGCATAAAACCAATGTACTGTATTCTTGTTCTTAAGACCATGTTCCAAGTTAACTGAATCCTATTTCAATGAACATGCACTGACTCCCAACAGAGCAATTAACAGGCCAAGCCTCTCTTATGATGCAGATGATTATTATACTAAAATCATCATCATCATCATCTAATTGATAAGCGTGAATATTTTTCTGACAACCTGGCTGTCCAGCTGTGTAAAGAAATGGCATGCATTCATTCATTTATCTCATGGATGTTTATTTAGGGCTTTCTGTATCAGGCATGTTGCTAGGCACGTGGCCCAGAACTTAGAGTGCTGAGAGCCCTGTGTGTATATCTGGATTTCTGTATATGTTGGTGCACTTATTTAAAATTACATATTATGATTTTCCAAAGAAGGGGGCCCCTGGTTTTCCTACTAGCTCCTCTAAATGATACAGAAACTTAATCAGTAAGGGTTTTACTTCCATCTGTAACCAAACCTATCTACCATATATCTGATATGACATTTTTTTACTTTCCTGCCTGAAAAATAAAGTATGAAAGAGATAAGATCTTGGAATTGTAATTATTTTCTAATTTGTTGTTTGCCTTTTGATTTCATTTACAGTTTTGACACACAAAAATTTGTTTAATGTGGCCCCATCGAGCACTGAGAATTTCATAAGCATTTTATACTTTTTTTTTAACCTATTTATGCATTCATTAAAATTGATTTTTTTTTAATTGAGAGAGAGAGAGGAAATGCATGAGAGAGAGGGAGAGAGAGAGAAACATCAATTTGTTGTCCCACTTACTGATGTATTCATTGGTTGATCCTTGTATGTCCCTAACCGAGGATTGAACCTACAACCTTGGCTTATGGGGATGACACTCTAACTAAGTTACCTGGCCAGGGCAAGCATTCTCTATTTTTAAATATACAAGCTCTGTCCAGAAAAAGCCCAGCCATTGTTAATATAACGAAAACAGCTGGCCTCACATCAACGTAAACTGGCAGCCAAGGAGAGTAGACTGGAATGAGCATGTGTGGACAATGACAACTTCACTGTACTAGTCAGAGGGGTTGGTGGACACTGTTGAGTGAGCACGTGTACTGTGTTGCTATAGCATTCAAAATGACTGAGTGAGTAGAGCAACAAATCTGCATCCAATTTTGCATTAAGCCTGAACATTCCTCCATGAACACTATTCGGATGATTCAGAAGGCCATAGCCCTGGGCAACTGGTGATTGGTAGCTTCATCAGGACAGCATGCACCCACCCAAGGAATTAAAGAAGCTACCTTCATTCAAACAAGTGGGGGGGGTGGAGCAGTAGAGACGAGGAGGCGTGGAACAGGTGGTCCCACAACCAGATGTGGTGAATAAAATCTGGAGAGATATCTCAGGAGTGAGGGATCCCAGGCCACACCAGCTCCACCAGCCCAGGGTTCCAGTCACAATAAGTCCCAATAACTTCTGGCTGTAAAACCAGTGGAAGAAACTGCAGGATTCTCAAACATCTCCTCTTAAAGGGTTCACAATGGACTTAGGACTTAACACAGACTCACTCTATCTGGGCTCCAGCACCAGGGCAGCAGATTGAGCAGCATCAGTGGCATACAGGGAGAAACTGAAGTGTCTGGCATCAGGGTGAAAGCTGGGGGACAGCTCCCTCCCAAACAAACTCCAGAGACCAAGCAGGCCATTGTCCCCTTTCTGAGCCCTCGCCGACATGGAAACAGAGAGGTGATCCCATATCTGAGGCTCCATCAACTTGGTTCACATGGGTTGCCCCACCCAGGTGATTTCCTAAGGCTCTGCGCCATCCAACTTACAGGTGCACTTTTCTACATTAGGCCATGCTACTAAGACAGGGAGCCAAAGCGGTTCTACTAAATACATAGAAACAAATACAGGGAGGCTGCCAAAATGAGAAGACAAAGAAATATGGCCCAAATGAAAGAACAGAACAAAACTCCAGAAAAAGAACTAAACAAAATGGAGATAATCTATCAGATGCAGAGTTCAAAACACTGGTTATTAGGCAGCTCAAGGAACTCACTGGCTACTTCAACAGCATAAAAAAGATCCAGTCAGAAATGATGGATTCACTAACTGAAAAAAAGCACGATTTGCACGGAAACAACAGCAGCGGAGTGGATGAAGCCGAGAATCAAATCAATGATTTGGAACATAAGAAAAAAAAAAATCAGAACAAGAAAAAAGAATCCCAAAAAACAAGGATAGGCTAATGAGCCTCTGGGACAAATTCAAAGGTACCAACATTTGAATTACAGGGGTGCTGGAAGGAGAAAACAAAGAGCAAGAAATTGTAAATTTATTTGAAAAACTAAGGAAAGGAAACTTCCCTAATTTGGCAAATGAAATAGACATACAAGTCCAGGAAGCACAGAGAGTCCCAAAAAAGATGGGCACAAGGAGGTCCACTCTAAGACACGTTATAATTAAAATGCCAAAGATTAAAGATAAGGAGAGAATCTTAAAAACAGCAAGAGAAAATCAGAGAGTGACTACAAAGGGGTTCTCATAAGACTATCAGCTCATTTCTCAAAAGAAACTTTGTAGCCTAGAAGGGACTGGCGAGAAGTATTCAAAGTGATGAAAAGCAGAGACCTACAAACTTAGATTACTCTATCCATCAAAGCTATCATTTAGAATCAAAGGGCAGACAAAATGCTTCCCAGACAAGGTAAAGCTAAAGGAGATCATTATCACCAAGCCATTATTATATGAAATAATGGGAGTTATTTAAGAAAAAGAAGATCAAAACTATGAACATTAAAATGCCAATAAATTCACAACTATCAACAACTGAATCTAAAAAACAAACTGAGCAAACAAGCAGAACAGAAACAGAATCATAGATCTGGAGGTTATCTGGAGGGTTACCAGATAGGAGGGGGAGGAACTATAGGGATTAAGAAGTACAAATTGGCAGTTACAGAATAGGCAGGAGCATGTTAAGAACAATATAGGAAATGGAGTAGCCAAAGCACTTATAGGCATGACCTATGGACATGAACTAAGGTGGGGACTGTCAGAGGGAATGGGGGATACTGAGTGGAAGCAGGCAAACGGGAAAAATTGGGACAACTGTAATAGTATAATCAATAAAATATATGTTAAAAAAAGAAAATAAAGGTGAGAGAATAGTTCTAAATCATAGATTAGCAAACTTTCTGTAAAACGCCACACAGTAAATACTTTAGGTTCTATGAGTCATACAGTCTCTGTTGCAGCTACCCAACCGCTACCACATACACAGATGAAAGAGCGAATTCCAGGAAACACCGATTTACAAAAGCAGGTGGGAGGCCAGGTACGGCCCGCAGGCCGTAGTTTTTTGACCCCTGTTCTAGAGTAAAAAAGAGAGACACAGCAACTAAAAGAATTTAGGAGTCTAGATTGTATCCTGCATGGGAAAAGAAAAACTATGAAAGGTATTCTTGGGACAAAGGAAATGTAAACATATATTGGATGCCAGATGATATTATGGAATTATTGTTAATTTTTTCAAGGACTGGTGAGGAATTTCGTAAGGAGTGGTGGAGATCAACATTTAGTCTAGTGCCTTCACTTCATAGATGGCCTAGTGGCCAAAAATAAGCTTTGTACTCTGAAATCATCTGCAAAGAGCACAAAATTTGCAGAACATGAATTATGAAATTTCTCCCCATTTGTGTGTTGGCTGTAGGTCACTGGTTCTAGCCATGGGTTACTCTGCTCCTTGGGAGACATTGGCAATATCAGCAGACATTTTTAGTTGTCACTACCAGGGTGAGGCGCTACTGACATCTAGTTGGTAGAGGCCAGGGAGGCTGCTAAACATCCCACAAGCTTTAGGACAGCGCCCCACAGCAAAGCAACCTGTACTATGTAGCCCAAAATGTTAGAAACCCTGGCCATGGATGTAAAGACAGAAGACCTAGATACAAGTCCGGCCTTCCACTTAAAGGTGAGTAACCCCAGACAGGTTATCTGACCTTTCTTGAGCCTCAGTCTCCTTATCTGTAAATGCATACGTGTTCCCGTGTTCACTATTGCACAGGGTTGCTGTGGACCCGTCTGAAAGCATGAGTGTGCGTGAGAGGCCTTTGTACATGGCACACAGGTATATGTCACATGAGAGGCCTGGGGACGGAAGCAGTGGGAAGACGCTTTGTCAGTTTTATGATGAGGAGGAGGCCAGGACACTGGTACCTATGCAGAAAAATCTTATCAAGTTGCAGCAGAATCACTTAGAGTTTTGTTAAAATGGGCTCCTGGGCCCCAGCCCTCAAGTTTCTAATTCAGTGTTCTGGGGTGGGGCCCCATAATTTGGATTTCTCATAGTTCTGGGCGGTGCTGCCAGAGCCTAACTTTGAGAACTACGGTCTTGAGATCCAAACTTTCCTTGTATCAACAGGGGGTAGCAGAGAGTAGCAAACGTATGGTCAGTCACCAAAGAAGCAGGTTGGGAGCTGGTCAAAACCCTCATGAAGCCTCCCCACATTTCGAACTAACAAAAAGCAGGAGAGAGAGTTGAAATCATGAGTTATTAGATTTATATTCTCCATGTGACCTTGGCAACAAGTCATTTAACTTCCACTGAATGGTTATCTGTAAAAGGGGGATGGGGGAATAACCTAAAAGATAAGTGGGATGACGATTAATGTTTGCTGAGAATTAGAACTTCCCAAGAAAATTGAAATGCATGGGTAATAAGTTATTCTGGGAATTTATTATTCCTAGGACGTTCTATAAATGTCTGCATTTTAAACACTTCTGACTCACTCATAAACACTGGTTGCCCTGGCTGAATTTTCAATTGTTCAACAGTTTAGAGGCAGTATCGTCAATGCATTCATTACATCCAGGGTGTACGATAACTTCAACAGTTAGTGGCAGGCTAAGGGCAGATAAAAAGACAGTCATTCAGGCGATGAAGGTGACCACTTTCTGATAGGGCTCCTGGTTGGGGAAAGATCCTTTAAGGATTTTTTTTTTTTAAGAATGGTCTCATAGCTGCTGGAAATGATACCCTAAAAATTCAAGCCAGTTCCCAAGACTCTCACCTCTTGCAGACTGATTTTAATCTTTCGACCATCACTGACTGAGTACCAGTATGTCCCAGGCTCCGGTCTGGAGTGGACACAACCAATGAACAAAGGACAAGGACTCTGCTTGGAGCTTGGATTCAGACTTTCACTGCAGTGAGAGCGCTAACCTTTGGCCTGGAGCCTCTCTCCTGCCGCCCCCCCAGCCCCCCTACACCCATTGGGCCAACCCCATTGACCTCAGCCTAATCTGCAGAAGCAATTCCTCTGCTCTTTACAACTGAGCTGACAATCCTTTTGTCCTTGAAATTCTCGAATAAAATTTGCTTTGGAGATCTTCCATAGCCTTATGGGATTTGGATGCCTTAATAGTATTTTAGTACTGATATCCAACCAATTTTAGTTCTCTGTATAATTTTCCCATAGACATCATCACATCACCTCCCTAATCAAAATTTCTCTCAAATTTACCGTGCAATTGTCACTGTTAACTGCATTGTACAGGTTTTAATGACTGCAATTAAATATCAAGACTTGAACATAGTGAGTCCTTTATTTTAAGGTGTTTATTAGAATAAATTCCTTTCACATATTCTTTATATAAAAGAAAGATTAACTGCTGATGAGAATGTGGCAGAAGGATTTTGTGGCTGTGGATATAGTTTTAAATTTTTGTTTTTAGAATTGAGTAGAGGAAGGTAGGTAGGGCTTGAGCCAGGGGCAATGGTCCTCTGTGCACTGAGCTCTCATCTATAAAATGGAGGACAGGAGGAAGGAGGGAAGCTAAATGGGTGAACTCTAAGTCCATTTGAGTTCTAATGCTTGTGCAAAATGGGGAGGATATGACCCAGTTTCCTTATAGTGATGTCAGGCGGATTATATCCTAAATTAACAGTTGGCACTGTGGTGTATGGGTCAAATCTGGCTCTCTGCCTGTTCTTCGGTGCACCACAAGCAAAAGCTGGGTCATATATATAGATATTTAAATATCATTTTATTTTATTTTTCCATTACCATTTATCCTCCCCATACCCTCCTCCACCTCCACCCATCCTCTGCCCCCTGCAGTTTTTATATTTTCTAATGTTTGAAAAAATTGAAGAGAGAATATTATTTTCTGCCACATAAAAATTACATGAAGTTCATACTTCAGTGTCCATAAAGTTTTATTGGACCATAACCACACTCATTTATTTATACATTGTCAGTGGCTGCCTTTGCACTACAACAGAGTCCAGTAGTTGGCACAGAGACCACCATATGGGCTGCACAGCCTAGAGTATTTGCTATTTAGCCTTTTATAGAGAACTTGGCTCAACTATTTGAAAGCACTGTTGAGCTCCATTCTGAACTGAATTGAGAAAATGAGAATCCTTCAAAGACTTTCAATTATGTGAGATACAATTTTCTTAATTGAGTACCTTCAGCTCTTACCCTCAGTCTCACATCACGTTATTCTGTAATGACAACAAGTGCAGTATTATGGCACATAGTAAGTAAAGTGTACATTGCCAACAGACTGCTATGGGAAAACGGCAAAAAAATACTTTCTGAAGAAAAAAAAATCTAATAATCCTCCCAGGAGAAATTACAAAGTGGCGAATCACAACATGAAAACCAAATGATGAAGGATTTCATAAATCCCCAAAAGCACCAGCCATAAAGAAAAAGATTGATATATCAAATTATTTTACATTTTAAAGTTCTGTATGAAAAAGACGCCACAAACTTCCTGTTGAAAAAAACATCCACAAAATTCTCATATGCTACTGGTATATGTGCAAGATGGGAAATAGCAGTTTGGAAACCAGTTTGGCAGTGTTTTTAAAAAGATAATATACAGGTACCACGTAACCTGGCCCTTCTACTCCTAGGTATTTACTTAGGAGAAATTAAAACATAGTTTCATACAACAACTTGTACCTAAATGTTCACAATAATGTTATCTGCAATAGTCGTAGACTAGAAACAGCCTAAATTTCCACCAACTGGTAAATGGATAAACAAATATCCTATGTCCATACAATGAAATACTACTTGACAATAAAAAAAGGACATACTGTTGATAGATGAAACAATGTGGATATATCTCAAAAGCTTTAGGCTAAATAAAAGAAGCCAGACATACTGAATGGGAGTGTTTATATGATATTCTGGAAAAGGCAAAACTATCATGACTGAGAGATCAGTACTAGCCGGGGACTAAAAGTTGGGGGAAGGGATCTGTGAGCACAAGGCAACTTTGTGAGGCACAGGAAACATTTTATACCACAATCGTAGTGGTTACACAGCTGTATACATTAGCCAAATATCATTACATTTTAGGGTTAATATTAGATGTTTATCTTATATAAATATACCCCAATAAAGTTGATGAAAAATGAAAAGTCACAGACTGGAAGAATAGAATTTCAATACATGTAACTGATAAAAGATTAGTGCCAAGATCATACAAAAAATTATTAGGGAGACACAAATCATCATACAATGAGACATCATTTCACACCCACCAAATTGGCAAAGATTAAAAAACATCTGACAAAATTAACTGTTGGTGAAAGTGAGAACACCAGAACACATATACTCTGCTGTTGGGAGTTTAAATTGGAACAGTGGTTTTGGGAAATAATCTAGCATTATCTGGTGACGTTGAAGATACACATGATCCAGCAATCTCACTCTTGGGTGTTGAATGCCCCAGAGAAACCCTGGCACATGTGTTCCAGGTGACATGGACAAGCACGTTCAGAACAACACGAGGAGCAACCCAAAAGTCCCTCCACAGCAACAGCAGGGGTAAATCAGTTGGGATAAACAATGGAATACTACGCATCAATGAAAATGAATAAACCTACAGTTATAAACAGCCAGAGGAAGACTCTCAGCAATGTAATATTGACAGAAAAAAGCAAGTTGCCAAAGAATACATATAATATGATACCATTTATGTAAAGATTTCAAAAGCATGGAAAATGAAACAAAATAGGAATGTACACAAACATACATTTTAAGCCTATAGAAAAGTAGACAAAATAATTACTCCATGAAATTCGGCACAGTGGTTGTCTCTGGAGAGGAAGACCAGGAGCTGTGGAAGCAGCAATCCAGGGACTTGTTTCACTAAGCTAACTGCTAGGTTTGTTTTATTATTCTTTATATTTCATCTACATGCTATATGTATTCTTTAGTACATTGCAAATATCACTTACTTTTTTTAGTGGAATAAAATAACTCCTAAAAGAATTTTTAAATAAACACAATTCATAGAAAAAAAAGGCCAAAGCTTATGAACAGAAAACCCACAAAGAAGGAGATCCAAATGCCAATCCACATATGAAGAGATGTCCAACCACACCAGTTACTGGGGAAATGCAAATGAAAAGTGCAAAGATACATTGACAACAAGCCATTAGTACAGCACGATATTGAAACAAAATTTAAAAACATGTAAAACAATACTCTAAATTGTTCATGCCTACACAGGAAGTTAAAGAATAAAAACATGCATGGGAAAGGTACACATCAAATTCAGGGGAGTGGTCATCACTAACAATGAGAGAGGCCTGGGATTAGAGAGGGTTGTGAAGGGGCTTTTTAGCTGAATCTGTAACATTTCATTTCTAAAGGCAACGAGATCTGAAAATACAGCAAAAAGATTTGCTATATCTGGGTAAATCTGGGTAGTTCACTTGTTTTACTCACCACTATTCTGTATGTTGGAAAAATTTTTATAACATTTTAAAAGAACGAGTTATTAAATCTTTTTATTCCTCATGTGTGATCTGAACAACCCCATAGGAATGAAATTTAAGCGATTCCATTCAAAACTGTCTAGAGCTTTGAAACCTCAAGACCTGACCTGCTTGCCTTTTCCTACAAAACCTCCAACTCTATTGGTTTCATAGTGGCTGTTGATGGCAAACCCCCCAAAATGGACTTCACCTCATCTATAAAATGACTTCTAACACCCTAGGACTGCCTAATGAGAGAGGTAGTCATGGAAGCTTTCCAGTCACTGACTCCTCGCCGGCCCACAGCAGAAAGCTTGGCTTTGAAAACAAGGCTGCTTCAGCGGGCGAGCTGTGTTTCAAAGCTTCCCGCTGCTGCGTTCCTTCATTTTAATACTATATGAAAAGAGTTTCTGCCCTGACCTGTGTAGCTCAGTTGGTTGGGTATCATCCCCCAAACCGAAGGGTCACTGGTTTAATTCACGGGTACCTGGGAGGGTAGTGGCATGTGCGGGAGGCCGCCGATGGATGTTTCTCTCCCTTTCTCTCTCCCTTCACCTCTCTCTAAAAATAAATACAACCTTTAAAAAAGAAAATTCCTACCTTCGTGAAATTTATATCCAGAAAAAGGCAAGGACGACTTGGTGTATCACTATGACGTTAGGGAAAGCAAGGTGGGGAATTACTAGTCCTCGGACTACTACAAACCATAAGCCAGAGTCAGTTTACTCAGGGCACCGCTGGGGCTCAGGCTACGCCCATGGCCCCGCCCACGGCCCCGCCGTCGGGACCTGGTCCCGCCCACGCTCCTGACGTCAATTTTCTAGGCCGCGCCGCACTGACCTGGCCAATCGAAAGCCGCAGAAGCGGCCTGGACTCCGTTAAGCTCCGCCCCGTGAGTCGCCGCGCGGCGACGGCAATGGGACCGGGAGGCTTTTTGGCACGGCAGCTCTGGACGCTGTTGGGCCGTAGGGCCCTTTCCCCGGTGGGCGCTACGTTCCGGCTTCGGTTGCTGGCCGCGGGGCATCTTCCCGCGGGACCAGCGCTCGGCCGGGCCTGCTTGACCCCCGATCGTGCACGCGGCCTGTACGGAGGGCCCGGCCCGGAGGTGCAGACTTGGGGGGCAGCCAACGAGGGACGCCCGGAATCGCGCTCTGCAGGTACGTGAGCTGGGGAAGGCGGCCGCGTCCCCTTGCGGGCAGCCGGAAGCCGGGTCCTAGCTGAGGAGGCTCTGAGTAACCCTCTTTATGCATTTCCCTTGGAGTCACAAAACTCCTACAGATTCAGAGCTGGAAGGGACTTAAAAGGTCGTTGGCGCCAACTTTGCCATTTCACAGTGAAGAAACTGTGAAGCCAGGAGATGAACTGAGGGCTCCAAAACCCCAAGACATGCGAAGGGCCACGCCGGACCCTGGGCATCACTTCACCGCCCTCACTCACACTTTCCCACGTCCTGAGAAATGGACTTGTCCAGAGTGTTGGGACGTGAAGAATCTAAGAGCCGGGGGCTGGGAGCGAAGAGTGTAAGAAGCGGTGATAGGATATGGGGCAGATTTAAGGTCCTCTAATCATGAGAGGTTTTTGGAAACTTGAGAGATGGTAAATAGATTACGTCTGCGAAAGGCTAAAGTATGAGAGGGGGAGGTGTTACTGAACTAGCCACTAGGTCCTTGGGAGCCCGCTGTGTAACGGAAGGGAGCTATAAACTTACAGGCTCCAGTACTCCGAAGTGAAGAGCAGAATATCTACATCTCTATAGGGGAAAAGAATTAGGGTCTCACGGATAATCGTTGTTACATAACCCAAATGGCTTTATAAGAAAAACTTGAGGGTTCAAAATAAGAATTGCTTTTAAACTTTTTGCTCTCATCGGTTGCTTTGAGGCCCCACACTTACCCTGTTTGGCCTGGTTCTTCATCTCCCAGTTGAAGGTTGGAGACCAGCTACTAAGTGTCCTTTCAACTCACAATTCTAGTTTTGTGACTTTATGTCTGGGATTCAGTTTAATATGCCCCCGAATGTCATATCCCTCCCCCGTGATGCTTTTTTCCTTTCTTTCTTAGAGCTTTGTGTCTGCAGTATATTGCCCATTTCCTCAAGTACTAGTTAACAAAAAATCATTTGTCGCTGATGTACGGTTTTACGTGCAGGGGGTAGTAGCTACGTATGGGTGGTGGCACCGTGTAGCCTGAGCACCCTTCCTGTAAAAGCGGAGCGATGCTGTGAAACCACTGCGCAGGTTCAGCTTCCAGGAGGCCTAGGCCCTGCTGTCTTTCAAAACATTTAAAATCAAACTACCCACATGGAAGAGCAGTTTCACTGTCAGTTGCCTGTGTCCCTAGGTGCATACTTTGTCTGTCTTCTGCTTGGCCACCTGACACAAGCAAATCTTTGTGCATTTCAGATCATACTGGTCCCAAGTTTGATATTGATATGCTGGTTTCACTTCTGAGGCAAGAAAATGCAAGAGACATTTGTGTGATCAAGGTTCCTCCAGAAATGAAATATGCAGATTACTTTGTGATTGCTAGTGGAACTTCTACCCGACACTTACATGCCATGGTCTACTACATCGTGAAAATGGTAGGATGCTTTCTTATTCCTTTGGAACTGTTAACTGATGGAATATCGTCAGATCATAAGGTTGAGGAGTAATGCATGAAAAGTAAACCCATCAATGAGATTATATAAGAAACCCAAATTTTCAGAATTTGAATGAGTGTTTTATATTCTTTGATAGTGAAAGTTAAGGGGACAGATATTCAGCGCTAGTGAATCACGGTATTTCTAATGTCTCTTATGATCACAAGGAAGACAATACTACAAAACAACATGAGGCAGACTAGAAGACAGTATAACCCGGAGGGAGTTCTAGAGCAGCACTGTCCAGTGTGGTAGCCATCAGCCACGTGTAGCTATTTAATTATAAATAAAAATTAAAAATCCAGTGCTTCAGTTGTACTAGGCCAAATTTCAGGTGCTCACTGGCCACATGTGACTAATGGCTACCATAGTGGACAGCACAACTATAAAACATTTCCATAATTGCAAAAAGTTGTACCGGGCAGTGCTGACCTAAAGTTTAATTCAACTGTTTGAGCATGTCCAGTGTTCCCAAGCACTGTGCTGGGTATTGGGAAGATAAAAATGAAAAAGATTTAGTCCTTGCCCTCTGAATTCACAGTTGAGGAAAGGGAAGGAAGTTCATTTTCCAGTTGGACTGAATATGAATCAGAATGAGGAAGAAAATGTACTTGGCAGCCTTTGCCTGATTCTTACACCGCTTTACAGGGAGACATACCTCTCTCATTTTGTTGAGAATTGGTCATAGAGAGGACCATTAAGACCAAAAATATAGCTGGGATTATCTAGAGAAGGGCGGTAAAATAAGTGGGCTGAAAACTGTGTCTTGGTGCCTGTACACATTAAACTAACTTCCCATGCTCCCTTTCCCCAGCTCCCGGCAACCACCATTCTGCTTTCTGTCTCTATGAATTTGACTACCCTAAGTACCTCATTTGAGTGAAATAATACCCTATTTGTTTTTGCGTGACTGGCGTATGTCACTTAGCATAATGTTTTAAAGGTTCGTCCATGTTGTGGCATGTGTCAGAATATTTTATTTTATGTACATACCATATTTTATCTTTTCGTCCACTGATGGACATTTGGGTTGCTTCCCCCTCTGAGCTGTTAGGAATAATGCTGCTATAAATATGGGTATAGAAATATCTGTTCATGTCCCTGTTCTTTTTTTAAATTTATTTTTTAATTATGGTTGACATACAATATTTTATTAGTTTCAGGTATACAAAATAGTGATTAGACATTCGTGCACCTTAATAAATGATCACCATGATATTTCTAGCACCCATCTGGCACCAGACATAATTATTACGGTATTATTGACTATATTCCCTATGCTGTATTTTATATCCTTATGACTAATTTTATAACCGGCAGTTTGTACTTCTTAATTCCCTTCACCTTTTTTGCCTGTCTCCCCTCCTCCCTCACTTCTGGCAACCATCAGTTTGTTCTGTATCTATGTGTTTGTTTCTGTTTTGTTTATTTATTTTGTTTTTAGATTCTACATTTAAGTGAAGTCATAAGGTATTAGTCTTTCTCCGACATAATTTTACGTAGCATAATGCCATCTAGTTCCATTCATGTTGTCCCAAATGGCAAGATTTTGTTCTTCAACTTTTTGCATTTTAATTTTTTAGTTTTTTTGGGGGGGGTCACCAAGTCTACTTTTTTAATTTAAATCATTTTTTAATTTTCAGTTACAGTAAACATGCAATATTATGTTTTTCAGGTGTATACCCCAGCGATTTGACATTATATAACTTACTAAGAGATCATCCCGATAAATCTCACACCCATCTGGCACCATACATAGTTATTAGAATATTACTGACTATATTCCCTATGCTGTACTTTATATTTGCATGACTTATCTGTGACAACCAATTTGTACTCCTCAGTCCCTTCACCTTTTTCACCCATCCTCTCCAATCCCCTCCCATCTGGCAACCATCAAAATGTTTTCTGTGAGTCTGTTTCTGTTCTGCTTGTTCATTTGTTCTTACATTCAGTTGTTGATAGATATGTATTTATTGCCACTTTATTATTCATATTTTTTATCTTTTTTTTCCTTCTTTTTCTTAAAGAAGACTCTTTAACATTTCATGTAACCCTGGTTCGGTGGTGATGAACTCTTTTAGCTTTGTTTTTTGTCCGGAAGCTCTATATATAGCCTTTCATTACAACTGATAGCTTTGTTGGGTAAGATTGGTGGTAGGTCCTTGCTTTTCATCACTTTGAGTATTTCTTGACAGTCTCTTCTAGTCTGCAAAGTTTCTTTTGGAGAAATCAGCTGACAGTGTATGGGAGCTCCTTTGTGGGTAATTAACTGCTTTTAACTGCTTTTGCTGCTTTTAAGATTGTCTTCATCTTTAACCTTTGGCATTTTAGTTATGATACGTGTTGGCATGGGCCTCTTTAGGTCCATCTTGTTTGGGACTCTCTGTGTTTCGTGAACTTTTATGTCTGTTTAGCTCACCATGTTAGAGAAGTTTTCTGTCATTATTTTTTCAGATAGGTTTTCAATTTCTTGTTCATTCTCTCCTTCTGGCACCTCATGATGCGAATGTTGGTATGCGTTGAAGATGTCTCAGAGGCTCCTTACACTGTCCTCATTTTTTGGATTCTTTTTTCTTTTTGCTCTTCTTACGGGGTATTTTTTGCTTCCTTATATTCCAAATTGCTGATTTGATTCTCAGCTTCATCTACTCTTGGTTCCCTGTAAATTATTCTTCATTTCAGTTACTATATCCTTCATTTTTGACTGGTTTGTTTTGATGGTTTCCATGTCATTTTTTATGCTGTTGAGGTTCTCACTCATTGATTGAGCATCCTTATAACCAGTGTTTTGAACCTTGTATCTAGCAGATTGCTTGTCTCCATTTTATTTAGTTCTTTTCATGGAGTTTTATTCTTTTCTTTCATTTGGGCCATGTCTCTTTGTCTCCTCATTTTGGCAGTCTCCCTGTGCTTGTTTCTATAAATTAGGTAGACCTGCTGCATCTCCTGGACCTGGTAAAGTGGTATTATGTAGTACACATTCTGTAGGGTTAAGTGGCACAGCTTCCCTGATCACCCAAAATGAGCACTTCAGATGCCCCTACCCCCACCCTGTGTGGGCTCTGTATACACTCCTGTTGTATTTGAGCCTTGATTGCTGTTGGCATATCAGTGGGTGGGATTTACTCCTAGGCCAATGGGCTACAAAGACTGGCTGAGACCAATGGAGGATTAGCTGTGCAGGGGCCCACCACACAGAACAGCACTTACTTCAGCAGGCCTCTGGTGCCCCCAAGTCTGCCCCTTGAGTGTGTCACTGTGGAGGTAGTTGGGTGGTGATGCTCCACATGGTCTGAAGCTGTCCACCAGGTGCACTGGCTCTGGGGCCTTCCTGGAAGTGCAGACCAAGGTCAGCTGCTGCTGGGTCCTGCCCAAGGCCAACTTGGCATGAGCTACAAAGTGGTCTGCAGATGGCTACTACGTTTGCCAGGCTTGAAGGTGCCCAAGTGAGGTCAAGCGGTAAACCAAGGCTGGCTGCTGCAAATGCCAGGCCTGGGGCCACTTAGTGAGAGGTACAAGGCATGCTGGGGCCAGATGCTGCTTAAGAGATTTTAGGAAAGTCTGAAGCATGAGCCAAGACAGGCCTTTCCTATGGAAAAGCCACTGGAAACAGTTTGGATGGGCCTACATGTGGGTGGGACAGGATCTCAGGAAATCACCAGGGCAGGGTGAACAGTGTGCACCACCTTAATGGAGACTCAGGTATGGCTCCCACCTGCCAAGTCGTTTTGGGTGGGGGCGGCGGGCGCTCAGAAAAGGAGCAATAGACTCTGCTAGCTCTTCTGTCTGGCAAAAAGCTGCCTGTCCCGCTCCCACCCTCCCCTCCCCCAGCTCATGCCCTGATGCCAGACAGTTTATTTTCTCCCACTATGTCCCTGATGTCTTTTGAGCTGCTGCCCCAGCTCTGGAGCTCAGAGGGAGTGAGTCCCAGCAAGTCTGTATGGGCCTTTTAAGAGGAACTGTCTGAGACTCTAGAAGCCCTTGTTGCAGCCACAATCCCTTCTGGTTTTTACAGACAGAAGTTAGGGGGACTTAATTGTCTTCCTGGCACTGGAACCCTGGGCTTGTGGGCCTGGTATGGGGGTGGGACCTCTTGGTCCTGGTTGAGGGGTTGGGGGGACACCTTCCACCACCAAGATATCCCTTCCAGTTATTACCTGCAACATGTGTGGGACCAGCCTGTTCCACATCCCTGCCCTTCCAGTCTCTATGTGGCTTCTAGAAATCCTTAATTGTAGAACTTTCATTTAGCTAGATTTCAGGTGGTTCTGAATGATATGGTCTGTAGTTTTAGTTTTAATTTTGATCAGCTTTTGGCATTTTAATTATTATGTCTTGGTGTGGGCCTCTTTGGAATCATCTTGTTTGTGATTCTCTGTTTCCTGGACTTGTATATCTATTTCCTTCACCAGCTAAGGGAAGTTTTTAGTCATTATTTCTTCAAATAGTTTTTCTATTTCTCTCTTCTACTTCTGGAGCCCCAGTGATGTGAATGTTGACTTACTTGATGTCCCAGAAGTCCCTTAAACTATTCTCATTTTTTCATTTTTCTTTTTGCCGTTCCGATTATGTGATTTCCACCACTTTGTTTTCCAGTTTCATTTGTTCTCTATTATCTAATCTGATGTTGGTTCCCTCCGGTGTATTTTTTAAAATTTTAGTTATTGTATTCTTAAGGTCTGATTGGTTCTTTTTATAAATGACTGGCTTTTAAAAATTCTTTGGTTTTTTTCTGTAAGATGGCTCTAGTAGTGCTTAGTTGTCTTTAACTTCATTTGAAACAATTTTGTTAGACTGTATTGTGACAGCTGTCTTATCCGCATGCATCTAAAAAAATCAAAATTGATGAATTTTTGTGCAGCCATATTGAGGGAAGAAAATACGCAACATTTTTGGCATATGCTTTATTATTTCAACAGTTAAAATGCAGCTGAAACTCAAAGATTTGTGCAGTGTATGGAGAAGGTGTTGTGACAGATCGAATGTGTGAAAAGTGGTTTACAAAGTTTCATGCCAGAGATTTCTTGCTGGATGATGCTCCACGGTCAGGTAGACCAGTTGAAGTTGACAGCAATCAAATTGAGATATTAATTGAGAACAAGCAACTCTATTCCACACAGGAGATAGCTGACATACTCAAAATATCCAAATCAATAAAGTTATTAGTGAAAATAAAAAGTGTCTTTTATTTTATGGAAAAAGTAAACAGACTTTCTGGCCTACCCAGTATTTTCTGTCTTCATTGAAGTTATCACTGATTTCAACTATTCTTCTTCCAAGGTTATTGTGCATCTTTATAACCATTGTTTTGAACTCTTTATCAGACAGATCGCTTTTCTCCATTTCATTTAGTTCTTTTTCTGGAGTTTTGTCCTGTTTTTTCATTTAGAACATACTATCTCGTCTCCTCATTTTGACTGTTTTGTTTCTGTGTATTGAGTGGATCCAGTATGTCTCTTGAAAGAGTGGCTTCATGTAGATGGTATCCTGTGGGACCCAGTGATGCAGTCCATGGTCACCAGAGCTAGATGATCCAAGGGTGTCCCAGTGTGGGTTATGTGTGTTGTGATTGCTGCAGGCACATCAGTGGGTGGGCTTAACTTTCAGGCCAACGGGCTGTGAGGACCAGCTACCAATACAGCAGACCAGCTGTTGTGCAGGGGCTGACCCTACGGAGCAGGAGTTTAGTGTAGCTCTGACACCAGCTGAGGCCAGCCACTGGATGTGTAGGGCCTGGGGCCTCTTAGGAGAGGCTACAGTGTGAGTGAGGGCTGGCCAGCACTTACGCCAAGGTTGATGGTCCTTGGAAAAGGCTACAGTGCTAGCTGTGGTTGACCGCCACTTGTGCCAGGTTTGGGGCCACCTGATAGGAGCTACAGTGCAAGCTGAAGTGGTTGGTTGCCGCTCGTGCTGAACTTTTAAGGGCTTTTGGGAGAGGTTACAGTACAAGGTGACTCTGGCCACAGCTTGTGCCAAGGCTGAAAGGGGTTGGGGGAGATTGCAGTGCACATCGAGGCCAGCGACTTGAATGGAGGGTCTGGCGCCTCCGGAGGGGACTCCAGCCAGGAGAGTGGGTTGAGTGGGGCAGGGTCTCAGGAAAAGGCCATGTCCAGGCGAGTGGTGTCAGCCAGGTTAATGGAGAGGAACAAATTTTGCCAGCCGTGTGGGAGGAGAGCTCAACAAAGGAACAGTGGCACCTGCCAGGTGTTTTCTCCCAAGAGAGTTTCCACCAATCCCTGCCCCTCCAGCCCTCACCCTGAAGTTAGTCAATTTAATGCCTCCGTGAACGACCTAGGCATTTCGTGAACTGCTGCCTCTGTGCACTTGGAGCAAGTGTGTGTGTGCTCAAACCCTTTAGAATAGTGTTGCAGGCCCCCACTGCCCTTTGTCTCCCTAAGGTGTGATCCCTGCTGGCGTTCAGAGCCAGGGTTATGGCTTCTCTTACTGGAGCCTCTGCTTCAGGCTGGGGAGGCTTAGAACGCTCTTTCCTCAGGGCACCCGGAGAGGCTCCTCCTATTTATTAACGGCTACACTCTGGGTGTGAGACTTGTTCACACCGCATCTTGGCCCTTCCTCTCCACCTTGATGTGGTTTCTGCTTTATATCCTTACTTACAGAAATCCTGTTCAGCAGTCTTCAGGTGGCTCTCAGTGGTGAGGTTTCTGTAATTTAGTACTAATTTTAATTTGTTCATGGGACTGAGGTCAGGATTTATCTGCTCCCCCATTTTGACTCCGTCATGTCCCAGCTTTTAAAATCAGAAGTGAAATTGCCAAATCATTCTATTTAATTTTTTGAGGCACCACTGACATTCCCACCAGCAGTTCACATGGGTTTCAGTTTCTCCACATCTTTGCCAACACTTATTTTCTGACTTGTTGATAATAGTAATCCTAATGGGTTGAAGTGGTATCTTATTATGGTTTTGATTTGCATAGTAATTAGTGATGTTGAGTATCTTTTCATGTGGTTATTGGCTGTTTGTATATTTTTAGAGAAATGCCTTTTCAAGTCATTTGCCCATGTCTCAGTCAGGTTATGTTTTGTTGGAAAGTTTTAAGAGTTCTCTGCATATACTGGATAGTAA
The DNA here is from genome assembly GCA_004026545.1 of Mormoops blainvillei. Lineage (NCBI taxonomy): Eukaryota > Metazoa > Chordata > Mammalia > Chiroptera > Mormoopidae > Mormoops > Mormoops blainvillei. The sequence goes on along the minus strand of PVJD01005477.1, from coordinate 56,525 downwards.
TCTCATATCAGTTGTGATTTGCACTAGTTTCTCCCATTCTGTAGGTTGCCTTTTTACTCTGTTGATATTATTCTTTAATGCATAAAGTTGTTACCTTTGACTTTGGTGTCATATCCAAGAAGTCATTGCCAGACCCAGTGTCACAAAGCTTTCTCACTGTGTTTTCTCCTAAGAGTTTTAATAAAGTTTTATGTTTTGGCCTTTTTCCATTTTGAGGTAGTTTTTGTAGATGGTGTAGCAGGGGTGTTCAACCCTTTGGCATCTCTGTGCCACACTGGAAGAAGAGTTGTCTTGGGCCACACGTTAAATACATCGTGACACATAATCACAAAAAGAATCTCATGTTTCAAGAAAATTTATGATTTTGCGTTGGGCTGCATTCACAGCCATCCAGGGCTGTGTGTGGCCTGCAGGCCACAGGCTGGACACCCCTAGAAGTAAGCGTCCAACTTCATTCTCTTGCATGTAGATACCTAGCTTTCCCTGTACCGTTTGTCGAAAAGACTGCCCCTTCCTCACTGACAGGATTTGAAACCCTTGTTGAAAATCCTTTGGACACACGGGCTGTCTTATGCCACTGTTCTATATGTCTACTTTGATCACTGATGATTACTGTAGCTTCATAGTAAGTTTTGAAATCAGGATGTTTGAGACCTCCAACTGTGTTCTTTCTTTTCAGAGTTGTTTTGGTTATTTAAAGTCCCTTTAGAGTACATGTATATTTTATGATTGACTTTCTGTTTTTGGGAAAAAAAAAGTAATTGGGATTGTGAGGAGGATTACATTGAATTTTTAGAAAACTGTGGGTAATGTTGACATCTTAACAATATTAAGTCTTCCATTCCATGAAATTAGGATCTTTCCACTTGTTGGTGTCTTTAATTTCCTTTAGCAACAATCCGTAGTTTTCAGCATACAAGTCTTTGGCCTTTATGGTTTTTATTTCTAAGTACTTATTCTTTTGATTCTATTGTAAATGGAATTTTCTTAATTTTCTTTTCAGGTTTTTTATTGTGTGTAGAAATGCAACTGATTTTTGTGTGTTGATTTTTTTTATCCTACAATTTTGCAGAATTCATTTACTAGTTCTAATAGTTCTTTCCCTCTCTCTCATAGAACCCTTAGGGTTTTCTGCATATAAGATCATGTTTCCTCAGATAGAGACATTCATTTCTTCCTTTCCAATTTGGATGCCTTTTTTTCTTTATTTTTTCTTGCTCTGATTGCTCTGGCTAGAATACCAGCACTGTGTTGAATAGAAAGGGCAAAAGTGGGCATGCTCATCTTGTTACAAATCTTAGAGGGAAAACTTAAGTCTTTCGCCATTGAGTATAACAGCTGTGAGCTTTTATTATGTTGAGGTAGTTTCTTTTTATTCGTAGTTTGTTGCATGTATCACAAAAGGATGTTGAATTTTTGTTATAAGCTTTTTTTACATGTTTGAGACGGTCCTGTGGTTTTTGTCCCTCATTTTGTTTATGTGGTTTATGGTATTGATGTCATGTGCAACCATCTTTACATTCCAGGAATAAATCCTACTTGGTTGTGTATATATTTTTTCGATATGCTGTTGAATTGGTTTGCTGGTATTTTGTTGAGGGTTTTTGCATCAGTATTCATCATGGATTCCGGTCTGTAGTTTCCTAATAGTGTCTTTGTCTGGCTTTGGTGTCAGAGTAATGCAAATCTCAGAGTCAGGGAGTGTTCGATACAGTGTTTTTTAAGAAAGGGTTTGAGAAGAATTTGTGTTAGAATATTATGTTTAAATATTTGGTAGAATTCACCAGTGAAGCCTCTGTTGGGATTTTTTTTTAAGATTTGTTTATCTTCAGAGAGAAGGGAAGGAAGGGAGAAAGAGACAGAGAGAAACATCAATATGAGAGAGGAACATTGATCAGTTATCTCTCATAAGTACCCCAACCAGGGACAGAATCTACAACCTTTGTGGTCTGTCTGGGAATCCAATAGCAACCTTTCACTCTGCAAGATGCCCAACCAACTGAGCCACATTGGTCACATACCCCACCCCACCCCTCCTCACCCCCTTTTTAAATTGAAATACAGTTGTGTTGAGAGGTTTCTTATTACTGATTTAGTCCTGCTACTATTACTAAGTAGGTCTTTTCAGACTTTTTCATCCTGATTCAGTCTTGGTAGGTTGTGTTTCTAGGAATTAATTTCATCCAAGTTATTCAATTTGTTGGTGTACATATTCATAGTATTATAATCCTTTTTCCTTTTCTAAAGTTGATAGTAATGTTCCCTCAGTTGTTCTGATTTTAGTTATTTGGGTCTTCTAGGCAAAGTTTTGCCTTATGTTTTTCTCTCATTGTTTCCTTCTTTCTGCTAGCTCTAATTTCTTCATTTCTTAGTTCTTGTAGGTGTAAGTTCAAGTTTTTGATTTGGGGACTTTTCTCCTGTAAGCATTTATAGCTATAAATTACCCTCTTGACATTTTTCATTGCATCCCATAAGTTTTGGTATGTTATCTTTTCATTTGTCTCAAGATACTTCCTAATTTCCCTTATGATTTGTTCTTTAACCCATTGGTTTCATGAAAGTGTGTTAATTTCCACATATTTGTGGATTTTCTAGTTTTCCTTCTGTTGATTTGTTTTCATTGTGGTTGGGAAATACATTTTGTGATTTCAGTTTTTAAAAATGTATTAAGACTTGTTTTGTGGCCTGACATCATGATTTATGTAGGAAAATGGTCAATGTGCACACAAATACTCTGCTGTTGTTGGGTACAGTATTCTGCTAATGTCTGTTTAGGTCGGTTGCTCTGCAGTGTTATTCAAGTCTTCTGTTCTTCACAGATCTTCTGTCTGGTGGTTCTGCCCATTACTGAACATGGGGCAGTGAGTCTTTTATACTTCTGTGTTACCATCTCTTTCTTCCTTCAGTTCTGTTAATGTTTTATGTTTAGGAGCTCTGATTTTTGATGCATGTATGCATTACAGTGGTTCTGTCATCTTGGTTAGTTGTCCCTTTTATCATTAGTGTCCTTCTTTGTCTCTTGTAGTAGTTTTAGACTTAGTGTATTTTCTCTGATTTTAGTATATCTGTTGTTTTAGACCATTCATAGTATCTTTTGGGGATAGAGACATGGGATGATACAGTCCCATTAATATTGCCATAGAAGTAGCTGAAATGGACTGAGAAGACCAAGCCTTAAAGCGGGAAGGCAGCATCTGCCTCCCTAAGAGTGAAAGGAAGCTGGCATGGACAGGAGTGATGTAGGTGAGCTTCATACTGAATGAGGTTGGGCCTCTCTATGCACCAGAGGCAGTGTGGTGAATGAGTAGAGTGGCCCTATCAGAAGGGTTTGACCAGGATTCAGGAGAGAGGTGTAGAAGTTGGGAAAGATTTAGGGGGAGACTGGTTTCCCTAGTTATTTTTATATATATATATATATATATATATATATAAATTCCCCCCCCCCCCCAATCCTCATCTGAGGACATGCTGATTTCAGAGAGAGAGGGAGGAAGAGAAAAACCATTTGCTTCCTGTACACACCCCAACTGGGAATTGAACCTACAATGTTTTGGTGCATGGGAAGACCCTCCAACCAACTGAGCCACCTGGCCAAGGCTCCCTTTTATTAATTATGGGTCAAAGTATGAGGAATGAGTAAGCTAGGTCCCAAATTAAGACCAAGAAAAAATACCATCAGACCCTCAGTAAGATCAGAGATTTCCCTTACCCTTTCTCCTTTTAATATATGACCTCTCCTTTCTCAGTACAAATTCCTAAAATGTGAAAGCGAACCACACGTGAAGATTGAAGGCAAGGACACTGATGACTGGATGTGTGTGGACTTTGGTAAGTTATTTTGGCACATTTTGCAGATAAACATTTGGCATTATATTAACCTTGAACTATTTTCCGTTGCAAAAGGATTGAGATCAAATTGCTCAGTGTTTTTCCATGTAAAAATTTTGAAATGAGTTTCATTATAAGCCAGGTGGTCTTACATGTGACATGCTAACCTGGTATATACACAATGAGTTAAAGAGGTCAGAAAGATGATGGAGAACAGGATGCGTGACAGCATGCAGACGGATCTGTTGGTGGTGGAAGGCTTGCTGTGCACATAAGCTGGGTCCTTAATAACCTGGCCGAGGGGAAGAAGAGGGGCATTCCAGGCACAGGACTGGAATTCTGAAAAGACCTAACGAATCTGAGTATTCATATACACGTATTTTCAGAGTATTTTCTCACAAGGTAATAATTACAAAGAGAAAAAAATAACTGTCAAGAACTTTGAGGGGTCTGAGATTTTATCTTGTAAACTAACAAGTTAGCCAGCCAGTTTCATGGATATTGGTGAAGACTCAAGACTATTCTAGGGTGAGAGCGTAAGGGCAGTTTATTATTCACAGTAGCAGTAGCCAGCTATGGCATTTTTACAGAAGGTTCCCTGGACCCCAGTTGCTATAATGCAACACAGGGCCTTACACACAGCTCTAAGAGAGGAACCCCAAGATTAAGGTTTGTAAAGGATGAGAAGCAGGCCTGCATTTGCCGTGGTGGAAGACACTTTTCTGGCAAGGCTGTGAGTCAGGGTTTCTCAGCTTTGTCACTGTATTAACATTTGGACCAGGTAATTTTGCTGGGAGTGGGTAGGACTATCCTGTGCATTGTAGGATGTTTAGCAGTATCCCTCCCCTTCTCTAACCACCCCCCATTTGTGAAAATAAAAAATGTCCTTGATTGAGAACCACTGCTCTAAGCAAACCTGTCCTTTGCTCCAGAGAGATAGTATCTCTTTGAGGCTATTCACCATAAAATATCCTCGAAAAAAACATAGCCCAAAATAAAAAGCAGGTAGTGCTTTGCTCATAGGATGTGCAGAAATGTGACACATTTGGAGACTTGTCTCCCAAGAGAAAGCTGATAGGCCTCACCTTTAGTCACTTGGATAAAGTTAAAGTTGAGTAATGTTGCATACTAATACCATGTCCCTCCTGGATGATGCACTGAGGAAAACACAGCAGCACTTCCACAGTATTTTGCTGTATGGGGTCCACAGTTTGTTCTGTTGGCAAGTAGCCAGGTGATGCTCATCTGTGATCCACGCTTAGAAAACCACTGCTCGAGTTCTGGTGGTTACGCCGTGAGTGATAAACTGTCACAGAGGGTTGTGAGGTCACAAAGCAGCAGCAAACAAGACTGACTACTCTTCATTGTAACTCTTACGTCTTTGACAGGCAGCATGGTGATTCATTTGATGCTTCCAGAAACCAGAGAAAAGTATGAACTAGAGAAATTATGGACCCTACGTTCTTATGATGACCAGTTAGCTCAGATGGCACCTGAGATATTACCTGAAGACTTCATTCTTGGAATAGAAGATGACACTTCATCCCTGACTCCAGTGGAGTTCAAATGTGAATAAAATAGTGTTTTAGTCACTTCAGATTGTGATTTGAGTCTAATTTGAGTGATTTTAGTCACTTCAGATCTGAGTCTGATTTGAGTGATTTTAGTCACTTCAGAAGTGATTTGAGTCACTTCTCAAAATATAGCTTATAAACAACACCTAACTGGGTAAGTTGTTGTCAAAACAAGTTTTATCTGGTGACAGGCACTCAAGCTGACATCTGGATGTGGAGACTGTAGGTAAATAAGCATCAACTATAGTTGCACTGATGTCTTTATTCCTGATATCCCAGAAGGATTTCCTAGAGCTATCATGGGTCCCTGTGCTTCACTTGAGTTCTCTGCTCAGACTTTAATTTTGCTTCAGTGTAAGTATTATGTAGAATAGAATAGCCAAAATTTTAATAAAGTAGAACACACATAACTACCTCACTTAAAACCTATAGTTCTTAGTTCATATGCAGCAGTATTATCAAGATTTACATTAAAGTACCATGGAATGGAGGAAATAATTTACCAATAGGAATTTGGTGCTTAACTTGAGATTACACAGTATTACTAAAAATCTGTTTAAATTCATAAATTATGTTCATTTATTTAAGAAGACCAAAAATAAAACATACTACACATCAACCTGCACCTAATGATGAAAAACTTTATTCTGTATCAAGGTATCTGGAAATTGAAGCTGCGTTTGGGGCACATTACAAATGAGGAACGATCCATATGCAGTGAGTACGAACTCCGTTACAGAATTATTTCTAGCTATTACCAGATACTCCTTTACCAACGCTTAATTGAAAGTAAAACATGATTTGCCACACTAAAAGGCTAGAAGTGAAATATGACAGAATTTAAACCAGCAGATATAAATGTAGCACCTATCTGTAGTTAAAAAAACAAAAACAAAAACCAACAAATATTGGAAAAATCAAATGCTGAGGAAGAGCTCTGGCCATAAGCACATCTTACCTAAAAACCAACCAGAAAGCCAGTCCGTGATTTTTTTTTTTAAGCAATTACTGTTTTTGGAAAAAAAAAATGAATGCTAGGTGAATTCAGTGACAAAAAGGGCACTTTTTGGCTAAAACTACAAAATAAACTGGTTTTCTGAAAACATTTAGGAAAACATTTCAAGTCATTTTCAAAATGTCTGATATGCTGGTTATCAGAAAAACTTACCTAGTCTGTAGAAATTCATCTTGAAATACAAATGAGGCAAAATGATTTTTTAAGGGGTTATATCTGTCCTTCAGATCCATGTAACAGGATGACTATGATCATTTCATGAACAAAAGCAACACAATTCTGAGAGCAGTGTGGCCTTGGAGACCACCCACAACCACATTACTGTACATACGAGTCTTTGCCATCAAGTTACGGAATGGACAAATGAGTTCAGTATCAAAGGTTAAGTGTTTTATCACAGTCATTCAAATTATATTCCCAAAATCGTTTTCTTATAATAACTGCAGAGAATACAGAAATCCTGCTGCATTTTATGTATTATTTTAGGTGGCCTTTCATTTTTCTTGATTTATCATTGTTTAAAAATCTTCAAAACAGCTTAGTGAGGCTCATGACAGTGCCTGGCACATGCAGATATAGCCTTTTATTGCCTTTAAACACTGTCACACCATCTGACTGCCCCATTGGTCTTCACAAAGCAATTCTTTTGGGATCTGCAGAAAGGGTAAACCAACTGCTGAATATACTGGCAAACCAAGCATCCTCTAAGACAAGCTGAGGCTTGCTTTTGCCAGTTTAAAGTCCACAGGGGCTGCATCTCTTCACTGATGCCCTTTCTTTAGGTAGTGATAGTCAGAAGCACAAAGCGTTTATGAATTCAATCACACAGCCAAACAAACAAAATGAAGTCTCCTGAAGCCATTTAAACGAGCCATTCCAAAACCACCTGCAACCACTTTGTTAGTACCATCGAAAACTTTCCCTACCATAAACAAGAAAAATAAATGGTATTGCTGCTCTCCAAATATAGGCACTGCTCCATGTCAATGAACAGTTATGGGATTCTCCAACTAATAACTGTCAAAAGCCTCAAAAAACCTGAAATTAATTTTCCAGCTTTACTGTCACCAGAAGTAAAATTTTTCTCAGTTATTTGCCTGTTAGCTAATTAAATTTTATTTTTTAAAAAACAGTTGGACTTTTATCTTTATAAAGTATATAAAATTTTCAAAAAAAAACACAAAATTTGCTTTCATTGCATTACTGAATACCTGAGGTAGTTGAGTAAAAATGCACATTTAATACCCCTGCCAACACCATTCGGCACTTCCCTTATGTTATTCATGTTAGTGTCAGATAAAAAAAAGTTTTGCTATGCTAACAGCCTAACATTATTTAAGTTCCCTGTAATCTATTCTGACATAGGAGCAATCTATTTGTATTTATTTGATGAATTTAGTGAATGCATCATTAAGCAAATTTCTTGCATTATAGGGGAATATTAAGAAAAAATATTTGTTACGCTGAGAATACAACAAAAGGGAAGTGCAGAGCTCCTCTCGTTTCCTCCCACCCCCCTTTATTTTTTTTTTCTTTTTAAAGCTGGGTGTCATACGTTTCAGAGAGCATAAAGTATACATTCTCACAGAGACAGGAGTTCGAAAGTTGCCTGGTCCTCAAAAACAAGTGGCTAGGTAAAAACTTGTGCATGTGATTCTGGATAGGGGTTCAGCCGCCCGTCTGTTGGTTAAGCAATCTGTCTTTGGTTTGGCGTCTGCCTCTGTGGTGGGCTGTTTCCTGAGCCTTTACTTCCGTCGTGACTGAGGTGGTCCACTTTGCAGAGCTTTCTGCTGTTGGTGCTGCTTTACCTGAGTCAGAATTTCCTGAATTTTTCTCTGGGCAACCTACAAAAGGACAGCGCTTTGAAATTTCTACCTGGTCAAAAATTACTGAAAGTTGGTCTACTTTTCCATTTCAAAAACTTCAAATAGAAGTCTATTTGAAGATTAATTATACATACTAATTCATTTAATTTGCTAGTAGAGTCTCTGAAGTCACCCGCTAAAATGGGGATTAAAAGTGGCACTAGAATCAGCAGGCCCTGCGCCAGAGGCCTGGGCACAGGCGTGGGGCGGGATGCTCAGCTTCCCGTGGCAGGGTCTGGGGAAGGGGTGGCAAATGCCATGTCCTGCAGCACCTGTGGCAAGAAGCAGCCCCTGGAGCAGCCCAAGGAGCACGCCAGGGAGATGGATGAGGAAGATAGGCATTCAGGCAGAAGCAAAAGAGGAGCAGAAGAAACTCCAGGAGCTAAAATCCCCTTGGCCATAGGTGGAATTAAGAAATCTGGCAAAAAGTGAGCTGTTCCTGGTGCCTGGGGCAATGGTAATCCTTCATTCCATTCCTGTTTTAACATCTGGATTCCTTGCCAGAACATCTCTTGTCACCTATAGCTAGAATGAAACGTCTTAGAGCCTGTTGTACATTTAAGAATAAACTTGTGCAGAAAATCGTCATCATCATGCAGTGGCCCATCTCGTTAGTTCTTCTCACTCTGCCACTTCAGCCTGAGCTGTGATAGTAAACCTAGCCCAGAATCCCGTCAAAGTGTGCCCTTCAGTCTTTGTTCTATCTTAAATTCTGTACTGCCTGGAACCAACTCATTTGAAAAAATAAAAATCAATAAATTTAAAAAAATTTTTAAGTGTTTGGCACTAAACAATCTTAAGTATTTATATGGGGTGGGGGCACCCACAGGAAAATTGCTTCCATTTGAGAAAGAAGCAAAAAAAGCTTGCTTATCACATTAGAACCCACTTGCCTGGCAAGCATAGAAGTGACCAGTTATTTTGACCACCACTTGATCATTCTCATCAGGCGTCTGGTCACGAGGGACAACAACTTCTGCACTAGACAAATTCTGGAGCTCATTCACCTGAAAGAGAAATACAAATTGTTATGTCAAGGTTTTTTGTGTTTTTTTTTAATTGCCATTTCCTGACCACTTACTGTGTGCCAAATAACATGGCTTTATAAATTTTATCCAGTTCACTAATGATTTTGTTCAGTTATTAATAATGTTCCCATGGCAAGATGATGAAAACTAAGGCTTAGCCAAAGAAATTGACTTGCCCTAAGTTACAGAAGGGAATGGCAAACCAAGTTCAAACCCTGAAAATCTGCTTCCAAAATGTTCGCTCTCAATCACTTCAAAATTGTAAATAGTGAAAACAACATAGTTACATGTATTGGGGTTGGCCAAAAAGTTTGTTTAGTTTTTTTTCTATAGGATGGCTCTAGCAGTGCTTAGTTGTCTTTTAACTTCATTTGAAACAATTTTGTTAGGTTGTATTGTGACAGGTGTCATATTAGTAGTGCATTAAAAAAAAACAACCAAAAACTACTTACCAAATTGGTGAATTTTTGTGCAGCCATTTTAATATTGAAGATGGAAGAAGATAACACTTTTGGCGTATTATGTTTTATTTCAAGGAAGGTAAAAAATGCAACTGAAACGCAAAAAAAGATATACGCAGTGTATGAAGAAGGTGCTGTGACTGACTGGACGTGTCAAAAGTGATTTGTGAAGTTTCTTGGTACCATTGACGTTTTGGCAAAAAGTTCTTTGCTGCGGGGCTGTCTTGTGCATGGGAAGATGTTTAGCAGCATCCCAGCCTCTACCCAGTAGTAGAGGCTAATAGCGGGAGAAGAGCCGACATACTCAAGACATCCAGTAAAGTTATCGGTGAAAATGGAAAATATGTGTCTTATTTTATGGAAAAAACTGAACGGACTTTTTGGCCAACCCAATGTTAAAGAAAAACTGGAAACCATTTTCTTCCTTTAGTTATAGAGGTACAAGTTATAAAGGTAGATGAAATTTTTAAAAATTTCCTTATGTCATTGTGCAATAAAAGTTTTAAAAGCTGAGTTATAGCAACAGAAAAATGCTAAATGCCCCTTGTAAATATGAGAGTGTCTTCTCACACAAAGTGGTCTGAAAGAGAGGCATCACCTTTCACCAGAAGCTGACACCAACTCAGACAGGAGGAGCAAGGTCTTCTCCAAACATTGGCCCAGATGGTCCTGCTTTTTATAAATTAGCCAAAATTCAGGGACTTGGAACTCCTAAGTACCTTTCAACGCTCTCCCTTTCATACCACTGCACAGGTTTTGCTGAAGTACTTGCCGTTTTGCCTCCTTTTCCAATAACTCTGCCAGCAGCAAAGGATGGCACTCTGATATGAGCTTCAAGTTTCACCTCTTCTTTAGGACTAACAAAGTTTTCTTCTTTAATTTTTCCATAAATTCTTCCCTGAGCCTACAGATAAAAACATCCTGTCAGTATCGTTCATGTAGGAGTCACAAAAGGTCCATGAACGTTAAAGATGGCCTTTTGCAGTGATATGTCTGCACTGGATAGATTCAAGATTGCTTAAGCGACAGAGAAGTTAGAAAGCCCTAGCAAAGGTGGACAGTAACTGCCCATCATAGACAAGGCAACTGAATGACTGATGAAAGAAAAATAAGTCATATTCTTCTGACAGCACTTACAGGCAGTTCATTAGTAGTCATCCTAACTAACAATAAACCATTTTTGTGGGCAAATGGCCATTTGCACTCCATCAAGTTAAAACTTCTACAGGCAATAGAATTAACTGTTTTTTTCCTGAGCAGGAGAGATGAGGGCAGAACTCCAGAGCCAGCTGTGCCAGGCTCACAGGAAGCCGGCTTTTGTCTGACTGGGCCAGTGGGCAACCTGCTGAGAGAAACTGTTTCTTCCTCTTTACCAGGTGGCTTCTACTTTGAATAATAAGGCTACAAAGTGAAGTTAACATAGACTTCTGATATTTACAGTCAACACATCCTGTCACCTACTGCACACAACTAGAAGTTAATACATAAGAAACCTCTCCTAGCATATACAACCATTGATTTGCTCTGCTTTGCACCAAAGGAAAAAGAAATCAAGAGATGGTTTATTTTGACAAGCTGCCAGGGCAAACCACAAACAAAAGTATCCAACACATTTTCATTGGTGCAGGAATGATAAGCTCATTTTAGGGGGTTACAAGAAAAAACAAGCCCAATCTTGGTATATATTCCATTTATCCTCAGTCTCAGGCCACAGATGTAGCTGTTAACACAAAGGACACTAGGGATGCACCTCATCCTCCAAAACAGAAGCTCCTGAATTCATAAGAAAAAAAGACGGGTTAGGAGGGTTACTCTTCCTTAGATCTCTAAAGTAATTCATTTGTGATTATCACTGGTCACACAAACGAGATTTAAGCATCAAAGCTCTTCTTAAATGTTCCATTTAAGACAACTGTGTACAATGTGGACATTGGAGGATACAGGGAAACAAACTTTGAATTTCCTAGCATTTAAGCATTATCGAAATTGCAAGATGGAAGAGCTCAGCACCAAGAAGGAATATGTAATAACTGATGGTTTTCTTTATCTTTTAAGATTTCAAACTAAAAGTGACTGATCCTGTAGGTTCAGGGTAAGAAGTAATTTTCAGCATTTCTGACTTATAATTTGAACTGCCTGTATGGACCACAAGGGTGGTGTGATGGAGTCAATTTCTTGACCAGAGTTTGAGCTTAGACAGCCTGCACCCACACATCTCAAAGCAGCTCCTTTTGTTTCCTGTTCTCCCTGTAAGTGAATTTGGATTTTTAGTTAAAAAAAAAAAAAGGCCCACTGAAAATAGAGGTCAAAGAAAGGGATGATTTGTGGGGGGTGGGGTGGGGTGGGGGAGTGTAGGCACTATTCTTAGCCACATTAGAGCTAAGGGAACTAAGGTTTAAGGTTAAGAATTGTCCTGTTACACAGCACAAAGTGGTAGAAATATGATGGGTTTTGGATACATTGGTTTCTTAGAATTCAGTAGTTGCTTTTTACCTATGACAAAGACACTAAGTTTTACAGGAGAAATTATATACTCAAAGATATGTATTTGTGAGGATTTGGCAGGGTCTTAGTGTGATTCACCTCAAGTCTGCTCAATACCACCACCGACACATTTATATTGTGCTTCCTATGTGCCGGGCACTATTCTAAGCACTTACATACTCTTTACACTTTAAATCCTCATTTTATGGATGAGGAACTAGCAGGAGAAAGGCTAAGCAGCTCGCACAAAGTCACAAGCTGGTAAATGGTAAAGCTGGGGTTGAACTAGCAGCCTGGCTGCCAAGTGTCTGCTATTTATCACCCAGCTACACCACCTTTCAGTGTAGAATTGTAATGCATTCCAACTCCAAAGGCCCCAAACCCCAGTAAACGTGAGCAGTGGTTTGGCAGGACAAATGCCACAACCTCTAAAAATTTGAAGGATTAGAGTAACTTCATGAAGAAACTGGACAAGGACTAACAGTTAATCCAAGGGTAAGATGAAAGGGGAGCATTTTAATTCAAGGTTAAGGCTTCTCGGGGACAAGAAAATGTGGGAACAAGTTTTCCAAGGCATATTAAGCAGGCAGGTTTGTAAAGTTCTGTCTTAAGGTCTCGCGTTCACGTATGATAATGAGGCATTGAGCAAATTCTCTTTAGGGGCAATAGGTAAATCCAGATCCAACAACCACTGCAGGGCTTTCAAAATTAAAGCAAAGGCTTTTGGTTTATTTTCGAAATGTAATTTGGGGTATGTTTCTACTCTGTTCCTAGTCTTAGGAATGTCCATTGAGAAATTGTTTTTACTGGATATTAGCTGCATTTAAGAGAGAAGCCAGGTTATGGAGATCCTGAAAAGATGGTATTTATATTCTCTGCACCCACTCATTTGTTCCCTGTGCAGAGACTCTAGAGCACATACCTTGAACTGGGCCTCTGGTGGCCCGGTGATAATCACCATCCTCACTTTAGCATCTGGTGCTTCAGCTGGAGCAATCTGTAACAGACCCGTCAAGGGGTTGGGATACTGTCAGGTGGCAGTGATACACAAGTTCCATAAACAAGCCAGATGTTTGATGTGACTTACTGAAATGTAGAATGAAAGCCTTCTAGAAGGAAGCTACGAAGAGGCAGTGATTAATGTGGGTTTATTAGTTATGGCTCCTGCCACATACTTGTCCTAACACTGTGCCTGGTCCTAATGTAAAAGTCCATCTGCAGCCCCTCAGCTCATCCTTACTAACAGCCTGATGAGGGACTGCCTCTCCATCACATATGGGCAAATGAAGGCTGGAGAAGTGGAGTTACCAGGCCCATTAACACACAGCTAACAGAGTTGGAGGAACAGCTGGTTCTGTATCTCTACTGCCCATGTCCCTAGTCACTGTACCACTGGTACTCAGAAGTGGTCTTGGCCCTCATATATCAGGACCCCCCCCGCCCCCCCACCCAAGCTTCCTGTGTGCAAGAAACTGTTAAGTTCACAATTTTGGACAACTGGCAAATACCCCCAAATTATGGCCACTGGAGTAGCATATGAAATAAACTAAGTAACCTCAGGATAGACTGCACCTTCAATTCAAATTAGGAGGTGGCAAGAAGACTGATGTTTCTGTAACTGACTAAAACACCTGGACAGCCACAGCTGGCCAGAGAGTACCTTAATAGAAGCTCCTGCAAAGCGAGAGAGCTGTTTGATGTGCTGCCCCTGCTTGCCGATAATGGCGCCAACAGATAAGGCTGGGATAAACAAGTGAACAGTCTCCGTTTCTGATTGCTGTTGGAAAAGAAACACAGGGCATTATTGCTTACTGGAGACAAATCAGGCTCTTACCATTGGCATAGGAATGGGGGCATTTGCATTGAACAGGAATATCAGGATAGTTTTAGGGGAAACACCACAGTAAGTTGACATTTTATGTAACACGTTCAGAAGATCTCGTATAATCTGCCTGAAAGCATCTGCAATGTAGAATGTCCTGTACACAATTAAAAAAAATTTTTATTTACTGATTCCAGAGAGAGAAACATCAACTTGTTGCTCCCCTTATTTGTGCATTCATTGGTTGTTTCCAGTATGTGCCTTGACCGGGGATCGAACCCACAACCTTGGCATATAGGAACGATACTCCAACCAACTGAGCCACTCGGCCAGGGCTGCACACAATTTCCTTAAACTTTAGAATGTCACCAAGTTATGGATTTAAAAGCTATGTGAATGTTATGAAGTTTAAATGTATTAGAACGGAGGAATAAGACTATTTAAAATGAAGTAAGAGTCCCCCCATCACTATATCCAAGGTGGATTCTTGACAAGTAAGTGAAATTTTTTTTAAAAATCTTCACCCAGGGACATTTCTTCATTGTTTTAGAAAAGGAGGAAGGGAGGGAAGGAGGGGAAAAGGGAGAGGGGTAGAGAGGAGGGGATTGGGGTGGGGGGAGAAAGTAGAGAAAGGGAGAGAGAGCGCGTAAGAGAGACTGGTTGCCTCTTGTTTGCACCCCAACCGCACCCCAACCGGGGATCAAACCCCGCAACCTAGGTATGTGTCCTGACCAGGAATCAGACTGGCGTCAGTTTATGGGAGGGCACTCCAAACCAACTGAGCCTCACCAGTTAGGGTATAAATGAAATTCTTGACAAGTAAATGAAATTATGAGAATGAAATAACAGAAAAGTCAAGAAAAAACTCCATGGTTCCTTCATCTTTACCTGACAGTTATTTTGTTATGTATCTGAGGATGCTACTTTAAAGATCTTCAGAAAGTCTGGTTTCTGATTTTTCACTAATTCATAATACCACAATCAAATCTTTAAACATAAACTTGTACCCTTGTACAAATACTTCTAAGACTTTATGTAACAGAAATGCTGTATCAGAGCATGGCCATTTAAAACTGACAGATATTTCCAAATTAGCATGCTAATAAATGTATCTTAGTATATTCAAGGGTGGAATCATTTTAGTTCAAAGCATGCCTTTCACACTTACGAGAAACACAGCAATTGTATAAATAGATGTACTATATTCTTTACTGCTTAGTATTTCTCTGGTATTCCCTGTGTTTCCCAGGATGTCATAACACAGCCAACACAGCTGTCAGCTAAATGAAGTCTTCTTGTAGTTCCACAAGCATGCTTAGAATAAAACACCAGAAGGCTCTGCCTTATCACTAAACCCTTGCCTGGGGAGATTTGTAATAGGGGCCTGTCCTGCACGGCTTGGTCAGGCGACTTCTGTTGCTGTTCGTCAGTGAAGAACACCAAGTAAAACTACTTCATTGTTCAGTATGTCTAAGTCATAAGAACAGTGCCTCTCTTAGGGAAGCACCATACCTCACAGCCTGCCACTGTGTTAGGCAGTTACCATATAGCATTTATTCCAGAGGAACATGTTAAGGCCTATTTTACTAACAAGATAGACTGACTGAATTAATGCTGACGCTGACCATAAACTGTTCAAGTACTGGATGGTGTGGCTAGTTGGTTGGAGCGACGTTCTGTAAACCAAAAGGCCATCGGTTTGATTCTCAGTCGGGCACATGCCTAGGTTGCGGGTTTGGTCTCTGGTTGGGGGGCATGGAAGAGGCAACTAACTGATCGATGTTTCTCTTTCACATCAATGTTTTTTTCCCTCTCTCCCTCCCTCCCTTCCCCCCGCTAAAATCAATAAGCATGTCTTCGGGTGAGGATTAAAAAATATGCACACAAAAAAAACCTGTGTTCAGTATTAGCATCTATTTTGTCATTCTGGCCCTTATATTAAAACTCATACATTAATTTTAACCAATTGTTTAAAAGTACAGATAGGATCTAAATATTTTATGTGACCAAGAACATTCATATAATGTTCTTCTGAAATACATACATATATTTGGAATGTGGAGGTCTGGCAGTGATAAAGGCCTTTTAAATGAACAGCCTAAATCTAATGTGTAACTTGCCCAGATATCTGTCCCATTGTATTTTGCCATGATTGTATAATTGTTTTCTGGGCCTTGTTCCAGAAAGATTTTATGCTGCTTACAAAGTACACACAACCTAGAAAGATAAAACAAAGGACATGAAGAAATAAAAGCATAGGGACCTGAAGAGAAAAGACAAGATGAAGCCAGAAATGCTATTATTATACAAATTTGACTCTAAGCTTCCCAGCAAGTGATTAAAAGAAAAAAGAAAAAAAAAGTTGTGTGTTTATAAAAGAAAAACAATTAATTTGCTTAATAAAAATGTTTCCTATGACTGTCCCCAGAGGATGAATGTAGCAGGCACCAGCCTGGGAACGGAAGTCCAGCCAGCACAGTCCAGCTGATACTGAAGACCACGGCTATCGCGAGAAAAGCTGCGAGGCAGGAACTGTATCACTGCCTCAACGGCTGAACAGAAGCTAAATAATCTTTCTACCTCAGTGATGAAAGGCTATCGATGCCTCTGATTTGTTTATTTGTATGTGCTGGAAATGGCATAGGAGAGGTAACAAATCCAATGAGAAGATTAAGAAAATACATTTAAGAGAAAAGTTGTGTGAAGTTTGGAAAAGGAATGGTGGTCAGTAGAGAAGGGTCCACAGGACCAAATTCTAACAGAAAGAAGGGGCAGAAACCAGAAGAACCAGTGTGTAGACAGGAAAACGTTCTGCAAGGGGTAAAAACAGAAGCAACAGAATCTGTCAAATATAAAAAGCATTAGAGTGAAGCAGACTAAGCACACCGGGAGGTGGGGCCCTGGACTGATAGAGATGTGTACACTTGGCAATAGCACCTTAATAGAAACTTGACTCATCAGATGTCTGAAGCTTGAAGACATTTCTCAGCATCGCCCAATTCCCTTTGCTCCAATTCCATATCCACTAGGCATCTCCTTGATGATAAATTACTTTTCAAGGAAATTTTCCTCTGGGAATACACCTCACATAAATATCCTGTCCACTTGACAATCATTAAACTGGCTCTCTGGTACAAATCATTTTTATACGGGATTCCGCCTATCAAGTCATGTTTTCAGAATTTGGACCCTCAGATAAGCAGATAACTTCATGTTTACTTACAAAACTAAAGCCAGAACAATGGGTTATGATAAGCCTCGTCCACCTGTGAATTTAAGTCTCTGAGATGCAGCTTGAAAAATACTCATCAGCATGAACCTTTCTGTCACACATTCTTTGCATTTAGGTTAATGTTCAGCTGCATTATCTTGAACCCTTTTTCCTAAACCTTCTGGGGTGAAGGATATTCACAGGACACAAGCTGCTTCCCAGTGGGTTTCTGCCAGATGCCTATCGGCAAAACTTCCTCTGGACTTGCTGGCAGACTCTATGTTATAGCTTGAAAAAACAAAAGAACAAAGCTGCTCAAATGGAAGTTTGCATAACTGGTGAAGTCTGCCAATTGAGTAATTCCTAATCATCTATCGTGAGCAGATACAAGAATGAGTAAACAGTAAGGTTAAGTGTATTTACTTTGTGGGGAACAGAATCTAAGACATCACAAAGGCATGGAGACACGCATGCCAGCCACCGAGAACAGCCGCCAGGAACCTGGAAGGACGCCAGTGTTTTCCTTGGGTTTGTAAAATAGATACTCCTGGGGGGTTTTTTTGTTTTGTTTGTTTTGTTTTAATGGATTTTGGTCTGGAACTGGAATTAAGTTTACTCAATTCCATGACCTGAAAAGAATATTGAAGTCTTAAAAAAAGAAAAAAAGGCAAAGAACCTTTTTCCCCAAAATAAGTAATCAAGGCCTCTTAAAAGGTAATAAATGTGGGCAAGGAATTATCTACTTTGAAATTGTTTACTGACAAAAGAGCTGCACCCATAGTAAGAAATCCTGAGATGGACTAAGAGACTCTATGGAACAGCCATCTGATCCAAAATCCCTTTCAACTCATATTTTGATTCTGAAAGAGCACCTCGAACAAGCTAAGACCTAAGGAACTGCTGACTTTTCTCGCCTCTTCTGTAAGTAGAAAGTTAGCAATTTTAATGTTATGCTATTGTTTTGGAGACTTCTGAGAGGACTCCGAAGGTGCTACCAAAATTAAGACAACAGCGCTTGGGCTAACTTCTGCCAACCCGAAAGCAGCTGCCAACACCGTCAGGCTGTGGACGTTGCTATGTGATGTTGCTGCGCACGAGTCCTGGCTCTTGCTCTGCTCTCTAGCTGCCAACTGCCTCTTCCCTCCTATTCGAGCATTTCTGAAAGGAGCATTTCCTGTCATTTATAAACTCGAAGTCTGCCAATTAAGTCCTGCATGAGCCAGCTGCTAGGCAGGAACTACAGACTTTTTGTCTGTTGGAAGAACCAACTCTTCGGCTGTACGGGAAAGATCAACCTGGCAGGTTCCAGGAAGAAGGGTATGTTGTAGGGAGAGAGGTGGGAAAGGTTCTGGAACGGAACAGAGGCAAGGGCTTTATCCAAACAAGATGCATCCATTCTCCTTTCATGTTACAAAGCAGAAGTGAGAAAACAGGAGGTGAAAAAAGTGATACAACTGTAAAAGAAAGAGGAAGCAGTAGATAAAAAGAGGGTCATACTTTTTGAAACATTTAGTCATCAAAACCTATTCCTTCCCAGGCAACGTACATTTAAAGTAAAAGCAGAGGTTTACCGCTAACCCACGGAGCATCAAGGATAAAGAGGCGATCTTAGTGAGTGACCTGATTTTCTAAGGAGCGGCAAGCTTCCCACCGGCGGCCTGGATGCCAGACAGTGGGAGAGGACAGCCACCAGACTGCTGAGAGCAAATACCTGCCCACCTTGCATCCTCTAGCTGGGGTTTTAAAAACATCAGACCTTCAATGTTATGTTCCTTCAGCAAGAAGAAAAGTGACCAAAGGGAATAAAAGGACTGTAAGAAGCAGTGGTAAGCAAAAAAAAAAAAAAAAAAGCAGCAAGCAAGCTTTGGTAAATTTAACAATTGCCTTTAAAAACAACAGTAAGTTTATTTGTCTTTCAAAGGGTGGTGACCACTTGTTTGTAATTTGGTTTTAGCACAAAAACAAAGTCTACTAATATACAGTGAAGGCAAAGCTATTCCAACTAAGTATTCCTCCCCCATGAAGCTATATACTAACACAAAACTGGTTAAAGAATTGTTCTCTGAAACATTAAACCAGAAAACTACCTGACAATTATTTGGAAATAGATTTTACTTTAATTGGTACCCAGAGACAGTACAATTCTCTGAAAATGGTGTCTTCTCTTTATTAGATGAAAATAATCTGCAATAATGGAATTGGAACAATGGAATTTTTTCCAGAGTTAATTTAGAGTCTCCTTTTTTGGGGAGAGACCTTAAAAGTTTACCTTCTCCCTTCCGAGCTCTGAGAGATTCCTTTAACATGTAATACTGCTAAATCCATGGGGGGCAGTCAAATAGCCATTCCCGACATCTTTAGTTATAGACTCTGAGTCCCAGCTGCCCTTGTAGGTAGAAGTGGCCAGGTGTTAGGGTCTGGCAAACGCAGTACCAGTGGAAGTGTGAAAAGCTGTCCTCAGGCAGTGTCCTTAAATGAGGTGATTGCTGATTTCTGAACCTTCAGCCTTCTTGCTGGCTCGAGTCAGACTCCATGGCTGGAGCTTGCGCACTCATCCTGGCCCAGGGCACGGTGTGCTGAGCCAGTAGGGGCACCAGTCCTAGATGATATAGCAGAACTACTACCAGAACTACTCAGGTTACCTACCCTTCAAGTCTTCTCTTAAAAAAGGAAAATCCATTTAATTCACATTTTCTAACTCCAAACACCCAGCCAAATCTAATCCTGATAATAAAGCATGCCAAAATATATTTAGAAGCATGAAAACAGACATATGGCAGCATCCCAAGACAGTTTTGGCGTGATAGTTGCCTAAGAGTTGGAATGACAGGTGGTGAGAGGAGAGGGGATGAGTTTTTTCACTACACTTTAAAGTAAAGCCTCAAACAAGTTAGAAAAAGGGACATATATGAGTAGTGTGTTTATGCGTATCCTAAATATTATCTCCCACACTTTAGTCTTGATAGGAGATATTCTTTCCAACATTTAAGTCCACCCTCCACAGACTAGTAAACATTCTTTCCAGAACTATAGTTCTTGACAGTGAATAGTTAACAAAAAGTTCTGAATGGCCTTTACAAAACCACAAGTTTCTGAGCAGCCATCTACTCCTACTGAGATTTTGATTCACCCAAGACCAAGGTGGGGCATGGGTTCTTAACCGGTTAAGAACCAGAGCAGCTGTTGTTAACCTTGGCTATGAACTGAAGTCATCTATGGAGTTTTCCAAAATAATGATGCCTGGGTCTCACTTCTATTCCCTACCCGGGATCTGAGGGACGGGCGATTCCAATTCAAAAGGTCTGGGGAAATTCTAATGTAATTAACAAAAAACATCTTTCTCCCTGAAGGCATGGAGCAGAAATCTGTACTGTACAGATGATTATCAAAATCTTCTGTAAAATTTACAAAAGAAATGTAAAAGACATTAAGACAGTAATGTATGAATGATTTGGGCAAATGTCAGCAATGGATATTAAACCCGCTGGGTAAAAGACGGTTAGGGCACGTGCGAGAGGAAACCAATCGATGTTTTTCACACACATCGATGTTTCTCTCCCTCGCTTTCTCCCTCCCTTCCTTTCTCTCTAAAAATAAATAAAATCTCTAAATTTTTTTTTAATTACACTCAAAATGGAAAGAAACAAAACACCATGTCCAATCTTTACTGACCTTTCAAAGCAATTAACTTCCAAGTGAAAAAGACAAAGGAAGCCTTTTAAAAATCCTTTTGTTCAATATTTAAAAGTAACCTCTTTCCCCCTCCCCAAAGTCTCAAACTTTTGATATTCGAAAGCACATGTTGACAACTCTACCACCTCAAAACACAAAAAGTAATAATTCGCATCCATGGCTACAAAAGGGATAGATAAGAAAGTTCTATTAACAAAAAAGCACATGCTGGTCCTAAACCAATTCCAGGTTGCATGGGAACCAGGTTTTACATTAAGATTTTCCTCACAAATACATCTCATGTCACACCACTTGAAGGTAACAAAGTCAGACTGTTACAAGGGTTGCCAAAGAAAGAAAGAAAGCCAAAACGCATCCATCATCTCACCTCAAACTGTGGGTAAGGAGGAGTCATGGCTGAAGGGGGCCCTGAGGCGGGAGGTGGCATCCCTGAAGTAGGTGGGAACAGACCCAAGGCATTCAGATTTAATCCAGGAATTAAATGTGCTTGAAGCTGCAATGGTAAAAAGAGTCCCTTCATTTTACAATTAAAAGATTAAGTGAGCATTTATGAGTGACAATTAGATCGTGACCTCTTGTCTAGTTAAAAAAAATCATTTGACAAAATTTTAGAACAAAGCAGGTGTTTCCTGTGACCACACTTGAGCATGCAGTTTATATCTGTTTATATCTGTTTATATTTCTTGTATTTTAAAATCTATGTGCTTGTTTGTCTCCTCCTTGAGAAGCCACACTGAGTTTCTCAAAGCAAAGACACAGTCTTCCTGTCCTTTATAACAGCTCACAGTGCTCAGACAAATATGTACTCTATACTGTAGGCCCACGGTAAATATAGACAAAACCATGCATTAGTTGAAGAAGTAAGCAAATGAGGTTTGTTCACTGAAAAGCAAACCAGAGACAGAGAACCAGCTAATATTAAGAGGTCCTTACTTAATAAAATTTGGCAATCATGGGTCTAAAGGCCTAAAACGAAGTCAAGCCCTTCCAAAATCAGGTCCCATCATCCACATGTAACTATTAACAATTAAACTTAGCTTTGGAGTGGATCCAGGAGCCAGAAGGCGGATTTTGTTTTGGTTTAATTTTACAAGGGCTGAGGAAGTAAGGTGGAGATGAGAGAGTTGAGACTTTAGCATACGTGAGGATATTTTGAAAAGACCTATGGAGTTGGATTTATTCCCAATTAACTCAAACATCTGGATGAACACTGATAGATAATGTGAAGGTGGGTAGGCAGCCAAGTGGGTGAAAATGATCTGCACTCTAAGCTCTTCTCAAAACAGTAATACCTTTTTCCACATGTCCTTTCTTTTAGGTATAATGTGTCAGATGACAGGCCTAATTGAGGAAATTCTTTTTTCAATCATTTACTTGAAAATTCAAGATGAACTTTACAAATGTTGCCTCATCAGCACCATTCCATCTATTAAGGAATGTCAGCAATTCACTCTGTCTTAGGTGCACTACATACTATTTATTCTTATCTCCAAGTAACCAAATTTTAAATTTGTATTCATAATAAGTTTTTATATGCATTGCTATCTACTGTAATTCTAACAGGCATGCAAATGTAAGCATAGCCCCATTTCGCAGATGAGGAGACTGATGCTCAGAGATCAAATAAGTTGTCCAAGAGAATGGAGCTGCAGTTCACATCTCTGAAGCCCATATTCCTACCATACTAATGTCCCTCGAATTAACATTGTGCAGGAAATAGTAACCTTTTTAAGGTAGGCAGTAGCCTTAACTCACAGATAAGGAAGCTAGGTCTCAAAGACTAAATGATTTGCTAAAATGACAGGGATTGCCAAGCCCAGTGTGAAAGCCTGGGTCTACCCAGCTCTTCAAGCGCCCTCCCTAAAAGTCAATGAGAACCTATGTCTACTGATGACGCCATTAAAGAAATCAATATCAATGTCACTGAAAACAGCTTTTAACTTTGTTCATCAAACTAAAGACACGCCCTTCACATTAAAACTAACGTTCATAGAAGCAATATCATTTTCATAAGACTCCCTGATTTTCTTCATTATTTCTTCCTCGGCTTTGGCACAGGTCTCCACGTTGCCCTTCACTGTAATCGTGCGCTCCGGATTATACAGCGTCAATTCCTGCAGGCTGCAGATTGAAAAGGGGGAAAGAGAGAGAATGGAAATTACAGGAGGAAGACAGTGAAGAAGAGTTCAGCCACAGACGGCAATTAAAACCCAACTGTGGAGGCTGGCAATATGTAAAAGTGGGTGGTTAGACATGATGAAAAATGAGTAAACCCCAAAAGACATGAGTCCAAAAACTGTAAAGCTACGGGAGAGAAAACACTTCCCCTCCCACCTTCTCAATTAAAATCAGTGGGGGTGAGTAGTTCAATTAAGTTCATGTTTTAAATATAGTGTACTTCTTGACCACTTCAGGTTGAACCATTTTCACAATTTATCAGTGAAATATAAAGAAAATGATTAGAAGAATACAGTTTTAGCAGAAACCTAGAACCAGATGCACATAACCTTTAATAAGTATGTTCCTAGTCTGCACTGGCCAATCCTAGGCATAACTGGCATTCTCATGCAGCTGCATTTTCTGGGTCACCAAGCAAGGGATAAGCATGGCGATGTTCCAAAGGGGCAAACCAGAATTCATGTGTTTAAACTTCCTTTTTGCCAGTGATTTTAGAATTTGGATCAAAGTAGGCGGGAGAAAATCATGTAAACCAATCTATCTTTTTGTTTTCTTTTCTATGGTTTGTTTTTTTTTTAAGTTTTTAGGAGTTTTTCTTCTCCTAACATTTTTCAATCCATCTTGACTAAATTTAAAAAACAGTCCCTGGATGACCACTTGGGCAGCTGAAACATTAGAATGCTGCAGCAATAGTCAGAAATTCCCTGCCTGACCCAGGTCCTGCTGAAGCTTCCACACCTTGCGGAGACATCTGAGGCCACCTTCGCCAGAGCACGTCCGCAGCCTCAGGAGGGAAAGCAGTGGGCGCTACAGTGCTTGCCATGGAAAACAGTCACAGAGGCCGAACAGACATGGGGTATTGGTACAGCTCTCCTTGGTATTCCCAGAGTTACAATTCTCATTTTCAGAACTAGCAGAATACCTTAAGCTAAACTTGAGACAAATGAACAGGACAGTAGTCCTCTTTTTTTTTTTTCCAACTTGCTAAAAAAAGGAAACATCTACACATTATTTGTCTTAGACTGCTTAAAGAAGTGTATCTCTGATCTCCAGTTTCGACCCACCTTGACCCTGCCAAACTTTTATATTACAGTTTTTAAAACAGCTGCTTCTAGAATAGCTTTGGAGATTTTTTTCACTTAAACTATCCCTTGTTTATGTCTGAGCATAAACTTCGAGACAGGGTAGGATCATTTATTATATTTACCACTTTGTGTTTTCTTTTTCCTTTCTTTACAATCGAGCAAGACTTTCTCCTTTGAAAACTCCTTGTTCCACACGCACCCTGTGCCCTCAGTTCTTCCTTAGTTCAGCCATCTCTTCCCACCATATCGTTTTTTGGGTGGAAGCTAAGGACAGTCACTCTCAGAAATAGAAAAACCTTCCCAAATCATTCCAGAGCATTTGTGGACCCTTGGTGAGGTAGCCAACCTCCAGGATGACCCCCTCCCAAGTGAAGTGCACTCTCCCGAATAGAGCTCTCTCGTGTGAAGATTAGAAAAATGTAAGGGTGTGACTTCTGAGCCTATGTTATAAAAGACGCTGCCACTTCTTACACTCTCTTGGAACATTTGCTCTGGAAGGAGACAGCTGCCATGTCTTGAGGATACCCGAGCAGCCCTGTGGTGAGGAACAGAGGCCTGACACCAACAGCCAGCGCTAACTTGTCAGAACATGAGGCCTGGGCCAGACCACCCAGTTAAAGCTGCTCCTGAAATCCTCACCCACAGAAACTAGGTGACCAATACACGGTGACTGTTGTCTTAAGCTATCAAATGTTGGGATAATTTCTTAAACATCAATGGATAACAAACTGGGCTCTGTATACCCAAGAAAACTTGACCAAAACTTCAGCTAGGAATATGAATGTAAAGTTTTTAGTGCCCTCTGCTTCTTTCGTGGAAACAGGGAATGCTTTCAATATAGGTTAGAAACAGACAGTGGGTGGCCGGCAGACTGAACCTGAGAAATGAAGCATCAGTATGGTGGTGCAGGCGAGCTGAATGGCTGTCAAACGGGACAGGCTATGCTTAATATGTAATCTATAGCTTAAACATGGTGCTTGAAAATTTTCTAATTCAAAAGGAAGCAAGGCAGCACTTACGGAGATATCGTGATTTTAGTGTCTGTGTCTTGCTCAATTTTTTTAAGATTTCTTCCTTCCTTACCAATAAGACGGCCTACAAAGTTATTATGGGCTAAAATCTTCAGGGGAATCTCTTCTGTGCTGTGAATGAAAAAATAATGGTCATGAAATCAGGGTAAGTAAACCTACTCTTGGGTAAAAAGACAATATTCATTCATTAAACATTTACTTCCTACCTACCTATCATATAGGAAGCATTATGCTAGGTACAGTTTAAAACTGGCTGACCATTAGCCTACATTCTAGCAATGCATGAATAGAGGAGGTAAAAAAAACATTAACATGTATTTGGATAGAAGTTAATTTTTAAAAACTGTTTCCTTTTGTTAGCTCTGAAAACTGCTCCTACTCAAATTCTTATTCCTAACCCCCCAATACCAGAACACAATGCAAAATAGATGATTTTAGTCTAAATTTTAAAATACATACCTGGCAATACATGCACAATTCATATAAGGAAACGGAAGAAACTCAGCGGTGGTTAGCTCTGCTCTGGGGGAAGAATATTAAGAGCAGGAGGGATAGGGGCGGCGAGGGCTCACATTTCTTTAGTGCCTTTCTGAATTTCTAAGTCAGACACATATCGCTGTTTAAAAATGTCATTAGAAAAAGAAAAAGGGCTCATGGACACAGACAACAGTGTGGTGATTGCAGGGGGTGGGGTGGAAGAGGGTCTAAGGGGGATAAATGGTAACGGAGAAAAACAATAAAAAAAGAAAAAATGTCATTGGGATTATCTGGGTGGCGGGCTTTTTCTTTTCTCTCTATACTAAAAAAGAACTGTAATCTTATAATATAGCACATATAACATCTTATAAGTGAAATATATTTAATAAACTTCAAATGTCCCTACACATTAAATGCTGGTGATTAGGTCCGGGCAACTCCAACGCCTCACTGGGGGGTTCTACGTTCCGTGCAGCCCTGTGCTGGACACTAAAGGTGTTGTGAAACCTGACCTCCACTCAAAGTTCCTGTGGAAACGATAGTTAAGAGT
Organism: Mormoops blainvillei; assembly: GCA_004026545.1. Taxonomy (NCBI): domain Eukaryota; kingdom Metazoa; phylum Chordata; class Mammalia; order Chiroptera; family Mormoopidae; genus Mormoops; species Mormoops blainvillei. Next base: position 30,223 of record PVJD01005477.1, on the reverse strand, counting down.
GTCGATCTAGAATACCCAAATAAATCCCCAGGTTATTTTAGCACAAGATTAGGGGCTTCCCCACCTCCTTACGTCCTGCAGCTGTGGGGTGGGGCTGGGCAGGCAGTAAGAACAGAGCCCCAGTGAGCTCCAAGTGAAGGAGTGAGTACTCGAGCCCTGCCTTGGGTAAGCCCCAGGGATACTTCCCCGGACCTTAGATGGGTTTATGTCCCTCAGTCACCTTCTTTTACAGCTGGACTTTCCTCATTATCACCCCTCATCCCGTATCCAAACACAAATGCAAATCTTTTAAGGACATGTGCTTTACAACCAAGTCAACAGTACCAGCCACCGTAGTTAATGAGGACAGCAATTCCCCAAAAGTGGTGTCATGAAATCCAAATAACAGCATGAATATCACCCTCTCCGTAGGTTCATCTTCTTTACTCACAATTTTATATCTTGAGCTTCCTTATGCATAATCTCCAGAATAGATTTACAAGCCGCAGAGGTGCCTTCAGGGGTAGAAAGGATAGTAATGGACTTCTCAGCAGCACCTGCATTCTCTTTACGATGGACATCGATTCTTCGGGTGGGCACAGGAGAGAGGGAAAGGACAGCTGTGAGTTTACAATGTCAGGACTTCTGGGCAGAGAGGATGAGTCACTTCCCTCAAGAGCATAAGCTCCTGATAAACTGTCAACAGGATGCCTCGGAGGAGAATGTTAATTCCAGGAACACTCCCTCTTTTTCCTTTGCCTGACCAAGCAGGGACATCTTTTCATTCTGCCTAAAGCTTCCTTTTTGATGGCAGAGAACAAACCTCTCATGTCAAAGAGCCGAGGTTCAGACAAAGGCTTTCTTCTGCTCTAAAACAAACAGGAACTGGACCGTGTGCCAAGGGGGCAGGAGCGGGGATCCCACAAACCAGGTCGAACTTCTTACTCTGCACAGTATTCTCCCAGTATTCATCGCAGGAGCGCATTTCGCTCCTCTGTTTCCTTTTGCAAGGCTTCTCATACACTTCGCCTCCTTCATAGAGGAAAGTCCACAACAAAACCCAAAGAGATGGCAATTCTACTTCAAAGAAAAGCAAGTGGTCAATTCATGCAAAATGTCAAACCTCACTAGTATTTTTTATACACACACACACACCAATTAAAATAAGGCATGTTTTTTCCAGATCTGCAAATATTTTGATAGATAAAATTAAGTATTGGCAAGAGAATGGGCAAACCCACACTTTCCATGGGAGCGTAGAACAAACTGGCAGGACTTATCAAAGCTAAAATGCTTATCGCCTTTTGACTCAAGGATTCTGCTTCCTGCCCTGATCCGTGTGGTTCAGTTGGCTGGTATCAACCTGCACAGCAAAGGGTCGAAGGGCCCTGGGCTCCATTCCCAGTCAGGGCACATGCCTGGGGTGGGGGGTGGGGGGGTGCCAATGTGCAGGAGACAGCTGATCAATGTTTCTCTCCCTCTCCTTCTCCCTCTTTCCCCCTCTCTCTAAAAATAAAAAATAAAAAAATTAAAAGAAAAAGCGTTCTGCCTCCTGTAACATCTACAGCTGTACATCCGCATGCCAAGAGCGGTGTTTCTCACCTTCAGCACCACTGACGTTCTGGGCCAGACTAACTCTCTGTTGTGGGAGCTGTCCTGTGCATTACAGAGTGTTTTTTAGCGACCCTGGCCTCAACCCACTAGATGCATGTAGCACATCCCTCTTCCAGCTGTGACAACCAAAAATGTCTCTGAATATTGTCCATGGGGCCAAGGGGGTCAGCCTTGGTTGAAAATTACTAGCATTGGAATGTTCACTGTAGCACTATTTGTAACAGGAAAAAAAAAACAAAAAACTGGGATTATCTTTAAAAGGATCCCCAGAAAAAGATGGTTAAATAATAGTATATCCATATCATACAGCTATTTACAAACGTGGTATAATTACAGATACCAACACTGGAAGAGGTCATTGATCTTCTGTGGAAGAAATGCAATACATACCACAGTTAAGATTTATTTTTTTATTTTTAATTAATTTATTTATTAAATTTATCGGGAGTGACACTGGAAATTTCTCCTTTAAAGCAACACTTGGGGATAAGATGAAGGGTAACTCTGTTTTTAATGTTCATTTGCATACATACACATTTTGAATTAAATGCAAAATAAGTCTGCTGTTGTTGAAAAGGTACAAGAAAGAAAACTAGGTATTTGTGAGTCCCTTTGGCCATTCAAGCACTGGAAGACCAGGAGCTGTGTAATCCCTCACTATGAGAATGGCCACTTCATTGGGATCTTGGTTTCCCAAACATGGGCTGAAAACTGAAGATTTCAGAAGTAAAGCCACTCACTAAAAAGAAGGGTAATGTAGACATGAAACAAGTAAGAGCCAACTAGAAATAACTACTTGAAAAACAGTGCCTTAGGTAACAGTCCCAATCTCAGGAACCACTTTTCCAGCCACTATTTCAGAAATCCTCAGTCACCATAAGCATTGCTTATCTTCTAGGAGGTGACATGTTAAACTCCCTCCTTCCAGTTAATTTCCACCATTCACTGTGTTAACTGTCTTCTCCTTGGAGAGAGGGAATGCTGCTTTACAGCTTAGGGAAACCCTCTGAAACAAAGGATCTGAATGACTAGATGCGATGGCAAGAATTAATTAAATCCACTGGCAGAGCTCTGCAAATGAATCATCGGATATAACAAAAATTGCTTCCCTTCCCTCTCCATCCTCCATCTTCCTGCCTTAAATAAAACAAACAGTTCAATTTAAATCACAGAAGCTCTTTCCTCTGACAAAGAAATGAACAGCATTAAAAGGAACAACTCTAATCCGCCACGCGACAAGGAAGGAAAACCATTTAATAATTAGTTTCTGCGAGTAATGCTGAATCAAGGGAAGCAAGAAGCTTTTCAATTTAGAGATTAAAACCTGGCAAATTTAATATTAAAGGGGATCTAGGCAATGGTTCAACTGTCTTCCCCGCTCCCCACCGGAAGAGGTCAAAGGCCACTGCCTTTGCTCAGTGCTACCCAACACCAAACACTTCCGGCTGCAGCAGCAGAAGGCAGCATCAGGCATCACCCTGCAGACCACGGGCCCGCCACCACCACTACACACAGTTCTCTTTGGTTCTGCATGAAATATCAGTTAACGAGTTCACAGAGGGCATGGTGCCCATGACGGCCACGGACAACCTCTGAAGCATGCTGGGAAAAACACAGCACCATAGTTGTACTTTCAGAAAAAGACCCTCTCTCCTTAATTCCTTGGACCACATGAAATGAAATCAATGTCCTTATCAGATTTAAAAAGCAAAAGAATCTGCAATCATCTTTGAAGCTGGCCCCAGGCCATTTCCCTACCCTCTGGCGTGGAGGGACTGACCCTAGAAAGGTCTGCACACAGCCTCTTCTCCCTGGTACACTCAGTTCTTTAGGAAATAAGGCAGCTACAGTCCAGAGATGTGCCTGGTAGCACTACATAGAACTAGAGTGGGGACAGAGTCCATCATTAAGCTTCTCTGGGACAAAATAGTCACATACAGTATCACAGGGTGGTTAATAAAGCAAAACAGCCAATATGTGATGCAGCACAGTTCCATTTGACTCATCTGCTAAATATGAGAGCCTTCTCCATTTCAGGCTGTGTGCTCAGCACAGTGGTAAATCGTAGCACATAGCTCCTGCTCTCTACTCCTGAAAAGCTAGCTCCACTGTTTGCCCAAGAGTCTCCCAATCAAGATCCTGAAGAAAAAGCCACTCTGGCTACATGGCTTACTCATGGGACACATTTGGATCATAGGCTGAATGATTCTTTACTCACGTAAAGCAAGACTGAAAAGCTATCTCTGTACTGGACCCAGAAAATCATGTCCCAAAACAAAAAGGCAGGGATCACTGGCAGTTGGGGGAGCAGAGAATACCCTAGAATCTGTGGTTTGGTTCTCCAGGGCCTCCCCTATCACGAGTGGATCAGGTTTCATTTGTTTTCCATTAATGTGTGAAAATTTGTGGTACCCTTTGAGATTTAATTTAGCCCCATATTTTTATAAAATAAACACTAAGATTTCAAAATCACAAGGTTTTCCACATTCCCAAGTACAAGGCATCATAACCACCTTCACAAGAACACCAAGTACCGGAACAACATATGCTGCTATGCAGATTCAGAGGAGGAAACAGGAACGCCCCCCACACACTCGGGAACACTCACTTAGACTGGGTCTGTTTGGTGATGTTCCGAATGGTGGCCCCTTCTTTTCCTATAATGGCTCCAACGAACTGGGTGGGAACCAGAAGGCGTAGAGGCAAGTCACATGGCTTCTGCTTAGACACTGATCCCGGAGACCCTTGTCTGGATGAGCCCCTCTGCCCAAATCCACGGCGACCTCGGGGCTGCTGTGAAGGGTTCTGCTGGGCAGCCATTTCGTCAGGGATGTAGGCCACTTTCAAGGTGAAGTTCTCCAACTGGAATCCATTCAGTTTGTCTAAAGCTCTGAAAGTTGATAAGGAGCAAGGGGTTGGAAGAGAAACTGAGCTATATCATAGCCCTTTCAGCAAAGCAAGACCTATCTCTTCCACTCAGGATCACTGGCTCGAAAACTTCTGAATAAAGCCACAGAGCAAATGATGCAGGAAACTTAACACTCCACTCCCCAACACACACACACACACACACACACACTTTTCCTTTCAAGTACGCACAAGAAAGAAAAGACTGACAAGCTTCCAAAGGGAACAAAAAATATTTGCCATCTGAAAAATAGAAAGAAAAAACAATTCATCAAACTATTTTTTTTAATTGAGGTATAATTGACATATATTAGTGTCGGGTGTAGAACACAAGGACTTGATGGCTGTATATATTGTGAGATGATCACCACAATAAGTCTAGGTAACATCCATCACCATATGTGGTTACAGAATTTTTCTTATAATGAGAATTTTTAGATCTACTCTGTTAGCAATTTTCAAGTATGCAATATGGCATTAATAACTACAGTTGCCAGGCTATGCATTACATCCTCATGATTTACTTGTTTTATAACTAAAAATTTGTATCTTTTGACTTCCTTCACCCATTTTGTCCATACCCATCTCTGACATCCACCAATCTGATCTCTTAATCTATGAACCTGTTTGTTTGCTTTCGGAGATTCTACATGTAAGTGAGATCATATAGTATTTATCTTTGTCTGACCTCTTCCTAACTTATTTCACTGAACATAACATCTTTAAGATCCATCCATGGTATTGCAGATGCTAAGATATCATTCCTTTTTGTGGCTGAATACTATTCCACTGTGTTTATACACCAGGTTTTGTTATCCATTTGTCCACTGATGGACACTTAAGTTGCTTCCATATCTTGGCGACTGTAAATAATGCTCCAATGGAAACTCTTCATTAAGCTATTACCCAGGAGGTTAGTAACAGCTCAGGAGTGCCCAAAGGGGCAGTCCTCGTCCAGGCTGGTCTTCCCAAGTCAGAAGGGAAAAGACGTCATTAGAAATATACATCTCCTCCACTTCATCCTCTTACAAACTGCAAATGTTGAAACATCTTAAGAATCAGAGGACAAATCTCTCTAAAACACTCACAGGAGACTGGTGGGATTTAATACTCCGAATAATCACTCAGTAAGTTCTCAGTACCTGTCACGAGCCAGTCTCAGGAGAAGACAGCAACCCCTGAGCTTCCAGAGTTTATGGTCTGATCTGGGGTAGACATTCAAGGGTGATGATGAACCAAAAAAAAACACCAAATGAAGCTATCTTCTACCATACTTATCTATCCCTCTATTTTGAGAAGAGATTTACTGGTGTGTCTTTTTCCCCCTCATTTTGAACATAACTATGGAAAATTACTCAATCTTAAGAGTGCATCTCAATGAGTTTTCATAAGGTAAACATGTAGACCCAAGCGCAACCCAGTGCCCCATGATTCTGCCCCACCCATACCACCCCTAGACTTCGACTACCACAGGTTAATTCTGCCTGTTTTAAAAGTCTATGTAAATAAGTATATATTAGTATACACGTTCTATGTACTCTCCCACGTCTGGTATCTTTCACTTACCAGGTTTATAAGACTCACCCGTATCGTTGTCATCGCCGCTGCTGTTTTAACCTTACTAAAGCCTTTTAAAAGTGAAGGGCTCCGTAAGAAATTGATAAAGAAGATATCACCGAGATTTCAAAAGCACACATAAACACGCTTTTAATAACACACACTCCCAAGTATCCAACAAATTTAAAAACAAATAAATGTCCCACGCTTTTCCTAAGGTTACTCAGGTTCTTTGTTCAGATTCTGTTCCAGGGGGTCTGGAGCTTCGCCCAGGGCGGGAAAGAGAAACAGGCGCAAAGTGGTCTCTCCCTGGGTGCTCAGTGGTCACTTCCGGTTCACACACTGCTTTCTGTGCGTGGAGATCTTTCTGTGTTTGACTTAGATGGAAACGGTGGGGTGGGGAAAAGATGGTCCTAACACCAAAAAGGGCGCCAAAAGCCCAGCACTGGAATCCAAGCCCATGCAACCAGACAAAGCGTGACGTTCCCGGGACCCAGAATTCTGCCCTCTTCTCACTCCCATCCCCCTTACACATCACTGTCCTGCAGTGCCTAGTACACAAATGAACTCTTAGTACAACAGATCCAAGTCACACAAAAATACAAAGAAAAAGACACTTCTGTCACCATCACCAATTCTCTAAGAGCCTTCCCAGAATCACTGGTAACCATGGTAACTTCTGCAAACAGACCAGTTCTTTGCATGTTTACATATGTGTGTATGTGTTCAGCACTTTCTTAAAAACGTAAGTGGGATCATGATGTACATAATTTTGTATTTTTATTCTTTTTCCAAATATATCTTGGGATGTTTCTATGTGGTTTCTCTGTCACAGGGCGTTCTTTTCATGAACTTCCTAGGGCAATAGCTGGGCACACAGCAATGTCCTCATAACGGAACCTGACACCAGCCTATTATCCCTTGTTTTCTCCTTCTACCCCCTTTCTTTAAGGGGGACGTGGGTTAAGGGCACTGAATATTTTGGTTATTTCTGAAGGAAGACAGCTGCTGAGAAATTTTATTAATATTTATGATGTATATATTTTTATAGAAAGTTGGAATTGCAGAAGTTTCAACCAATTAGATACTCATTTGAGACTTTAAACCTTTGTGAAGGCCAGAAGAAACAGATGACTGAGGGTTCTTTCAGAAAACTAGGGAAATGGGAACCGAATGAAGGAATCAACTATCTATGGGCATTAGAGGCAGCGTCATTTACTGTAATGTCCTTTCCTACTGTAAAACAGTATTGCTGGCTTCAGAAGAAAATAAGTAAATTTTGACTGTGCAATTCAGTCAGTAATGTTACAAAAAAGTAATTACTTCTTTCTTGAGGGAGACAGATGAACACTGATAGACATCCTTCTCCATGGAGGTAAACCTGTAAGTCAGCAGAAGGTCTGCGTATTCTAAATATAGTCATGTGTCCTGAGAGACAGCTCTCTCAACTCGGTAGAAAACTGTAACTTCCAAACCTCATTGTGCTGCTTTGAAAACTTTATTGTGTCTTTCTTTCTCTCTTTTTTTTTAATGAGGAGAAAAGGAGAGAGTCTGTCCGTCAGGAGCTCAGAAGGCTCCAATGGCTGGTGGAGTCTGGGCCCCGGAAGCCCCCAGCCTGGGCGCTCCTGTCCGCAGACCATGCTGTGTGCCCGCCATCTGTCTACCTGCCAACAAAGCTGAGTTTCTGACCCTCGGCCACAGCACTCCACATTGGGACAACGCTGAGAATGTATAGGAGCAGCCTAATTGCAAACAATGACTTTCTCAGGACTAAAGATTCTAAATTCCTGAATGTTAAGTGAAACGCTGAAACCTTTCTATACACAGAGTTTGATATTCAGTTATGTCCTTTGGTGGTTCCTGAGTCCATGGGGAAAACACTATGGTATTTTCACCAAATATATTGTATATACAACATGTATGACAATATGGTGATGGATATTGACTAGACTTACTGTGGTGATCATCTCACAATGTATACAAATACTAAATCATTATGTTGTACACCTGAAACTAAGAAAACGTTATATATCAATTATACCTCAATTTAAAAAAATAATTTCAAAAGACGTATGAGGAACAACTGTCAAAATTATTCAAAACCTATGCATTCACTTCAACGGAACTCAAGGATGTTCATCCAACGGGTGTGTTACCCAGGACACTATTTCCCTTCCCCACCTGACTGTTCCCGCACTAGTTTGAGTCATTCAGAAGATGGTGAGTGGTTTTGCTAGTTGGTGGCACTGAACTGTACTGATAAGTTTATTGGTGCAGATCAGAGTTTACAGAGAAAAGGGCCTTGAGAGAGAGAGAGGATAGGCAGTTTAAGTCAAGGACGAGACAGAGGGGAAGGGAGAAGAAATGAGACCCAGAGAAGTAAAACTGACCCAAGGGTGCACACATACAGATCTTAGTGGGGAAAAGAGAATGGACTGGAGAGAGGGATTCTAGTCCAACCAGAACGGTAAGTACCCATGTAGCCTTGGAAAGGTCATTTTCTTATTTAGTGCTATGTTCCTCACCTACAAAACTCAGATTAGATTTATAATCCCTTTCAACTCTAAAATTTCACGTCTAAAATTTTCTTTTTCTCATTCCCAGACCTCACTACTGTATATAACATGGGTTCTAACAAAATGAGGCTTAGCCGTGATTGAAAAGTCATACAACTCAGTTTTCTGCTTATACCAAGAATAAGAGATTGAGACATACAGTTCAGTAATAATTACTGAAAGGCTGGGAACACCACTGCAGGGGTGCATGTTAAGGAAATAATTATGGTTAAAGTCCAAAAATCTACCTAAAAAGGACTTTATTTTATTATTATTATTTTTTAATCCTCACCCAAGGATATGCTTATTGATTTTAGAGAGAGAAAGGGACAGAGGGGGAGACGGATATAGACAGATAGAGACATGAAAGAGAAACATCGACTGGTTGCCTCCCGTATGCACCCTGACCGGGGATGGAACCCGCAACCTAGGTGTGTGCCCTGATTGGGAATCAATCCCACGACCTTATGATCTATAGGACAATGACCCAACCAAATGAGCCTCCCAGACAAGTAACTTTTATTAATTAAAACTAGTTCTAAAAGCACACGCACATGTGCACACACCCAGACCCTGCAGATGGCCTAGATGTGCAGTAGGAGACTGGACACATAGGCTGTGGTGGGGATGAAATACTATGTAGCAATTACGAACAGTGTAAGTATAGTTAATAGAAAGACAACCCACAAAACTCTACAGAATGATCTTTGTAATCTTAAAAGATATGAGGCATGGGACAAAGTCTACAAAAGTTGATGACAACTTTGACACTGGAAATCTATGACTGGCAAAATGGCAAGAAATTCCTTTGTCTCGCTGCTTTACCTGTTTTTTCTTTTCCAGAATAAATCTTCTATTTATATAATTTTTAAAGTTAAAGAGTGACTTTCCTCCCCTTAGTCATCAGCCAAGTTGTCTCAAACACCTCTAACCATAACAGCGTGTACCTGATACAGGTCTTTAAACTGATATAGAAGGATCTTCGATGATAGCTTTGAAATATAAACAAACTACATTCTGATCCTTAACGAAAAGAAACACCAGGAACAGGAACCCTAAAGAAAAGAAATTTGAAAACTAAATAAAAACTAAATGCCTACAAATTCTAAAGGGTTATATCCTTGCCGTGCATTACGAATCTTCCAGTGAGTAAAATCTATCCTTTGCGTTGTTATCTGAGCACCCCCGGAAGGTGTTCCAGAGACCCAAGCCTTACTTGCTCCAAAGAATAAGAGATACTAAATACATACTTCTGTTTTTAATGATTTTTTTGTTTTTATTATTTTTACTCATTTTATTATCTAAATAAATTTAAAAATCTGAGACTTAAGGTTAAAACAAATATGTATTTCCTGGTAATATAATACTATTAACCTTTGATTTTTCTCAGCCACAAGGTGGCAGGAATTTCCATGTTAAATTCTGTCTCAGAGACAGGCTTACTGAAGAATCAATCTTCTTAAAAGTGGAATTTATAGAGCTTTAAGTAACAAAAAGAGGCGGCCACAGAAGCTCTTAAACTAGGTCCCTGACACCTGAGGATCAATGGCCAGCCACGGCCTGGAGTAAAGTACACTGAGCAAGAACAGTGCCGTCAGCAGTGACGGTCATGCTGGAAAATGCGTAAGAGCTGCTAACTCTGGAGTTCTTGCTTGGCATTAAGGCAAGTGCTTTGGAAGCACTGTGTCAGATTCTCTCAGCAGCCCATGAGCTAGGCGCTGCAGCTATTCCCACTTTACGGGCGGGTGTGAACCACAGCAGATTGCCTTGACCCGGGTCCCAGCTAGAAGGGCCATGGAACAGACAGTCCAATCCATGGAATGGACTCCGGAATAATGTATCCTCTTGCCCTCCACGTTCTACCCACACCTGCACGAGCACATCCAGTCACACAGACTCCAAGTAAAGAAAGAAGTCGACTGGGAATATCAACTCAGCCCTCATCATCTGAAGAGATGAGCTTTGAATGGGCTGCCAAGGAAAGGGTATGGAAGATCATGCCAAGTGAGTTCAGGCAGCCGACAGTTCTGCAGGACCGAGTTCAGGCTTGCAGGGTCCAGGGTCCCGGAGGGACCAGCTTTCCAGCTCAAACCACTTCACGCTGTCCACAAGCGGCACAGAACCAGGGGCTGGACAAGAGCTACTATTTCCTTGGTGTTTATGCGCCAGGCCATGTGATAAGACTATTTCTCCACAGATATGTGCCTATATGAATGGATATATTTGTTTCTTGTCAACCCTCACTTTGTAGCCAAGGAAACTGAAGCTCAGAGGGGTCAAGGTTACTGTCAAAGGCTACGCTTTCTCCGCTCCACCCAATGCCCCTCAAATAAAATTAATTCTCACAGAGTGAGAGTGTACTCCACATCTCTTTTTTTTTAACTTATTAGAAAACTTTCCTAGAAAACTTTCATTAACACTGTACCACAGGACTGACTTTTCCATCCTTTAAATCTATTAACTTTCTCGGAATTATTTCCTAATTTCTTTTGATCTTTAGAATTTTTGAGGGAGAGAAAACCCAATATTCTTATAAGGAAACTCAACTTGGGGAGGAATTAAAATCAGGTGATTCTTCTCTAAATGCTCTTTCACCACCAGAAGACAAATCCTTGAGGACAGGGATTTTGTCTTTATTCATTGGCAGCTCCTGGTCAATAACTGCTATTCATTAAATGACAACTGGCTGACTATTAGAATAAGATATATGAAGACCATTTCCTTCATTTAAATACTCAATTTAGCCCTGGCCAGTGTGGGTCAGCTGGCTCGGCATTGTCCCGCAAAAGCGGAAGGTCACAGGTTCAATTCCTGGTCAGGGCCCGTGTGTAGGGTGCGGGCCTGGTCCCCAGTTGGGGAGTGTGTAAGAGGCAACCAACAGATGTTTCTCCCCCTCTCTTTCTCCCTCCCTTCCCTCCTCTCTAAAAATAAATAAAATCTTTTTTTTTAATGTCCAATTTATCAGTGTAGGTTACCTCATTACCGAAATTACAAATTCCTAACAGTCTTCTCCTCTCTCCTTGGGATCAACAGAACCCTGCCAATCTCTAACAGCACTTTTAGAACTAAAATGTCTCCACATTCAGTTTGCTGTCAGGTTAGAATTATTTTCGACAGTAATTCTTCCTGGACTAACCACTCTTCCATTCCTGTGTTTGTGCTCTCAGTGCTTGGAACAGAGGGTGTGCCAAGTGCCAACCAGTTCCTACTCAAGTTCAAAACTATGTAGGTTATGTCTCCAACACACGTTCTCCGGTATGACTAAATAAGTGTTACACTAAGCACTTCCCCCTTAATTAGCTATCCTCAAATAAGTTTTCAAACAAAACAACTAGGACAGAGCTCTGACAATCTCCAAATATCCTTGTGTTCATCATATTATCCCATGTTTTCCATCTAACAGAGAGCTGGTTCTACCAAGTATTTATTGTAGATCTTTGTAAAGACCGAGGTACGTAAGACAGAAGGAACACCTGCGTTCTCCCCGCCCTCACTCCCACCCTCCAATCCACTTGGGGTATAAACTGTGAAAATGTTCCGTTCTTCCCTCTTACACAATGTGGTTGAAGAATAAAGTTTGTAAAATCAGTTTTACAACTCATACCACAATTTCTAAGATGTCCAAAAGCCTCAAGCTGTTAATTTTTTTTTTAAATGAGTGAAAGACACAAAGAAAAAAGAGAATATTTTTAAACATTTTTAAAGTATCATTAAAATGTTACAAGTGAATCTCAAAAGTCTCACTCAGTTTTTAGGGGAAAAAATGGAATTAACATGATTAGACACTACTTTTCACCCATGAGATCAGCAAAGTTTGATAAAGCCCCATGTTAGGGAGAGTAGAGAGAAACACACACTCACCTGGTGTTGATGGAAATTTAAACTAGTTCAAATTCTATGAAAGATAACTTGCCAATATGTAATAAAATAAGAAAAGGCACGAGTATCTCGATTCAGCAGATCTACTTCTAGGAACTGAATCTACTTAACAGTCACACAAGTGCAAAATGGCACAGGCAAGGAGACTCACTACGGCGGCAACTATCAACTGGTGCGCCGCCAGAATGTTTAAAACTTGCAGTCCCTCACGGTTTAGTCAGTGGCACTGACCTCTTTTCTCTTAGACTGTCAGATAAAAAAATGACAACAGCCAGTACAACAATAGCCATCATTGTGAATGAATCAAAATTATACCTTTTTTTGGTTGGCAAAAAATACATTTTTTGGTGCGCTGCAGAATTCTAGTAATTAGTTTATGTGTGCCATGAGATTAAAAAAATTAAAAATTGCTGCACTATAGTGTTGTTCATAACTGTAAGAGACTCAAAATAAGCTAAACATCCAATATGGAACTAATTTATTCTCTAGCCATACAATCAAATGCTATGAAAAAATAGATTTCTATGTACAAAACACTCAAATGTTATAGGATCACTCGTGTAAAAAGAAGGAAAACACACGCACACATAACTGTCTTGCACATGGTCATCTCCAAAGAAGTTGTGGAACAACACTGGGAGGAAGATACCGTTAAAATGTTGAGCCATGTAAGTATCACCGACTTAAAAAATAAAGTTCCATTTGTATGACAGAACATTTCCATCTCCTTCCCAGTCCTATCTTTCCTTCCCTAGCCCCTCCAGGCCTGGGGACGGCCGCTGGTAAACTCGCTCAATGCCACTCTGCAGCTGACTTCAGCTTCTCCTTTTTGGGCGCAGGGTCAGCCAGCATGGTCTCTCCTTTCCCCTGTCCCCCAGGGGACAGACAGGCAGTTCCTGCCGGCATGGTCCCTGGACGGGGTTGAGGCCTCCACTGTCTGCCCACTCTCTGAGCTACCGAGCCCCCTGTGCGCCACTCCTCTGTGTTCGCAATCTGGGCAGGGATGTCAAAGCCATGTTGGTGGGATCCTCATTTTCTCTCTCTAGTGCTCAGTCAGTTCATTAGATCATTCCCAAGCCTAGAGAATTGTCTTTTCCTAAGGGAGAGCTTTTGATTTGTAAAGTTGTGCCTCCTCATTGCATTGGAATATATTTTCTCCACTAATCTAAGAGCAAATGGCATTGATTCGATGTCTGCACACTCCTGAAGGACTGTGGTGATCACCAGAGAAACCAGGGAGCAAGGAAGCAACATTTAACACTGCTGTTAGCATAACACATGACCAACTTACCAGCTCTGGATAAACCAGCCATTTAGCAAAACAACAGAAAAAAAAACCTGTGTGTAATTTGATGACACCCAGGTCCACATGTTTTTGCAAATAGGATGTAATTCAGCTTCATACTGTATCAAGCTATAATTGTCATTAAAGACATTGAAAAGGTAATAAAACTTTAACCAATGCAAATTATTATACATTCAAATGTTAAAAGATTTGCAGGGTCAAACATTGGAAAATAAAGTTTACTTTTGTTATACACTAGCCCAAAATATAACTGCTACACTTAACTAGTTATTGCAAATAGATAAAAAAAGTTTCAAACTGCTTACTGTCTAGCTTGGTCCTTACTGGAATAGGTTACATTTACAACTGCAGTTTCCGAGTCAGTATTCACTAGAAAGAAAGAAAAAGGAAGAGAAAGGAAAAAGTTAGTTTTCTTTTTACTTCGCTCCTTTTACAAAATTGAAAGCAACTGAGAAGACATGTACCTTGCTCACAGCTTTCCACCACTCCATACTGGACTAGTAAACTATCCAGCACCTATCAGGAGGGGGAGAGAAAATTACACATTTTCAGTTTCCCAAGTTATTAGCAAAGGGAGAAATATGTTTGAAAATCACAAAGGATTGTGATGAAAAAGAGAAAAAAAATTTTCCCAGGGTTTTGGGCTTTGGTAGTGAGGGAAGGGCACCAAAGAGAGTGCCCAGTGAGTGGGTGCCTCTCCCAAGGTCCCTGACTTTTAGCCCGTTGCCTGTGGATTCCCAAGAAGGAAGGCAGTTCAGCAAAGTATTTGAAGCCACAGCTGTCTGCCTCAGAGGCTGGAGGAAAAGCAAGTATATATTTCCCATACATACCCCAACACATCATCATACTTCCTCCTTGTATACAAAGTCACAAGACAAGGGCCCACGTTAAGTTTCATCTTAAGATGTTGCTTTTCAAGGAACTTCCTTTTATAGCTATAATGGGTATACCAGAACAGACTACCCTCAAGGGAGGCTTGCAAAATGAAGAAAGAACATCATGGATACTCTATCTGGAATCTTTAACTGAAGACTAAGCTAAGTGGTATATCAAGACAGTAAAAAGTATCAAAAAAGAAATGAACGTGTCTACATCGATACAGGTTGTAATATGTACAATTTTAAACTATGTTTTTACCATCTTTCCTGTAGCCACATTATTACACTGTGCCTGTTATTCTGATGAGAAGCCATCAAAACAGTAACAAAATTTTTTTATACTATGAACTGCAGGTGTACGCCTCATCAGTATAAACCAAATCCAACTGTCCTTAACTTACCAGAAGTATAGAAAGTTTTTCTTGAAAAGTAAAACAAAGTAAGTTTCTATTAATTTATAATGAACCAATTATTCATTAATTTAATTGCAAAATTTGAAGGACAGTCCCTTGAGAATATTTGCTGGCCCCCAGGACACAGTAAACCATAAAGAAATACATGGACTTCCTGTCAAGATGGCAGTGTAGGCAGATGTGACTTGCCTCTTTGCACAACCACAACAAAACTACAGCTAAGATGTAGAATAACCATCACTCAGAACCAACAGAAATCGAGTTGCATGGAAGTCTGACAGCTAAGGAATTAAAGAAACCACATCCATCCAGACAGGCAGGAGAAGCAAACACACAGAACAGGCTGGTGTGTGGTGGATAAAAATTCGGGAAGGATATCTCTGGAGCAAGGAGTCCCAGCCCCACACCAGGACCCCCAGCCCATGGTTCCAGTCCCAGGAAGATAAGTCCCCAAAACTTCTGGCTGCAAAAACCAGCAGGGACTGAGTCAGTGGAAGACACTGCTGGAGCCCTAAGCAGTTCCTCTTCAAGAACCCACACATGGACTCACCTACTCAGACTCACTCCCCCTGGGCTCCGGGAACAGGGTGGCAGTTTGAAGGGCTCCAGTGGCATGCAGGGGGAGGCTGAGGTGTCTGGCATCAAGGCGAGCAGAGGCCATTGTTGCTTTTCTGGGCCCTCCCCCTACAGAACCAGCAGACTGGATCTAAGACCCCATCAACCTGGCTAACACCATCTCATCTGCCTTGGAGATCCCTGGAGATTCCACCCCACCCAACTTATGGGCCCCCCCAAGCTGCTTTTCCAGATGAATGGCTCTGGCTCCTATTTCACAGCTTCCTAAGTTCTCTCAAACAAGCAGCAGCCAGGCTAGACTCCCGGCTTGGCTTCACCTGGGACTCTCCAAGCCCAGCAGAAGCAGCAGTCATCTCAGGTTGCTTTATCATTCAGGCAGGGTGGCCCCTAGCAAAGCACAGATGGGGGCTGACCTTGGCCTGTGCCACCTGGGAAAGCCCTGGGCCAGCACACCCAGTGGACAGCTACAGACCACATCAGAGCACCACTACCCTGCCCCTGCACAGCTGATCCTCCACGGAGGGTGGAGTTTGGTGGTAAGTGGTCACAGCCAATCCTTGCAGCTGACTGGCCTGGGTAAATCCCTCCCATTGATCTGCCTACAGCAACCAAGGCTCAACTACAAGAGGAAGGTGTACTGAGCCCACACAAAGAGGGCACCTCAGTACCCACTGTGGGTGATAGCAGAGGCTGTGCCACTGGACCCTACAGGACACCTACTGCATTAGGCCACACTACCAAAACACTGACTCAAAGCAGCTCTACCTAATAGACAGAAACAAACACAGGGAGGCTGACAAAATGAGAGGACAAAGAAACATGGCCCAAATGAAAGAACAGATCAAAACTCCAGAAAAAGAGCTAAACGAAATGGAGATAAGCAATCTTTCGGATGCAGAGTTCAAAACACTGTTTATAAGCATGCTCAAGGAACTTAGTGAGGACCTTAACAACAAAAAAGATCCAGTCAGAAGTGAAGGATACACTAATTGAAATAAAGAACAATTTACAGAAAAACAACAGTAGAGTAGATGAAGCCAAGAATCAAATCAATGATTTGGAACATAAGGAAGGAAAAAAACAACCAATCAGGACAAGAAGAAAAGAGAATCCAAAAAAAATGAGGACAGTGTAAGCAGCCTGTGGGACAACTGTAAGCGATCCAACATTCGTGTCATGGGAGTGCCAGAAGGAAAAAAGGAAGCAAGAAATTGGAAATCTATTTGAAAAAATAACAAAAGATCCCTGGCTGGTGTAGCTCAGTGGATTGAGCATTGGCCTGCGAACCAAAGGGTCGCCGGTTTGATTCCCCAGTCAGGCCACATGCCTGGGTTGCGGGACAGGTCCCCGGTGAGGGGCTCATGGAAGGCAACCACACATTGATGTTTCTCTCCCTCTCTTTCTCCCTCCCTTCTCCTCTGCTAAAATAAATAAAATCTTTTTTAAAAAATAATGAAAGAAATCCTCCATACTTTGGTAAAGGAAATAGACACTCAAGTCCAGGAAGCATGGAGAGTCCCAAACAAGATGGACACAAAGAGTCCCACCCCAAGACACATCATAATTAAAATGCCAAAGGTTCAAGATAAAGACATGGGAGGGTGGGTGTGGGAGAATGGGTAAAAGGTGAGGGGATTAAGAAGAACAAATAGGTAGTTACAGAACTGTCACGGGGATGCAAAGTACAGTATAGGAAAGGAAGAAGACATGACCTACATAACCCGTGGATGTGAACACGGGAGGGGGAATTGCCTGAGGGAGTGGGGTTGCTGGGTGGAGGGGGGGTAAAGTGAGAAAAATCAGGACAACTGTAATAGCATAATCAATAAAATATAATTTTTAAAACAAATACACTAAATAAATATTTATGGTAATTTCCTACTAAATTTAAGCAATTTCTTCTAAAGGAACATTTATCTTATGTGGTATATTTCAGGATGTTATTTTGTCTTTGATTCCAATTTGAAATATTTAGCAAGGTTTGTCTGGAAATGAATTTTTTATTTATTTTTTCACTTTAAATAAGGTCAATACCTATTTGTGAATGGAATAGTTACATTTTTTCATAGTGAAGATCTGACACGGTGAATTTCCTTTGAGAGGAGCCTATTATTAGAAGCACACTAATCTTTGTCTCTAATTATAGCTACTGTTAAATCATAAAGCTTCATTTTTAATTCAGAGCACTTAACCGATTATATATATGACTTCAGTTTTCTGGCTCAGCCACTAGAATGCATGATCCGTGTGAACAGGAATTCTTTGTTCCCTGTATGACCTCTAGCCCCTAGAATGTACAGGCACAAAAAGACATTTCAATAGTTCCTAAGTGAACTTTCTCAGAAGGAAATTCTAGTATAGCTTATTAGGAATATTATTGTCTTTAATAGTCTCAGAGGTGAATTTGACATACATGTAAAGTTGATCACAGACATTTTATAGGCAAAAAAAAAGGAACCATCTCACGATGCCATCTAAAGAGGTAATACGCAACTAACCTCAAAAGTGAAACAAAAAAAGCAACCTACTTATATTTTTAAAACAAAAAAATTTTTTAAACAAAAATATTTTTAATACCAAAATGTTTTATATGTAGCCTAACGGAATTCTAACAAGGTATTTTAATCCATTACATCTTAAGTAATTAAAGCAGCATGAGAGGTACATGTACCACTTAAAATTTAACTTTTAAATGAAAGCCACTTTATGACAACTGTGGATCTTGAGGGGCAAGGGTGTGGATGGGCATGGAGATGAGGTGGAGAAGGAGAGGGCAGGGAGTAGGACGGCACTAATTGCCAATTAAATATGTTAATTTAAATAAACATTATTCTTAATTTTTCCTAAAAGTAGTTTGTTCATTAATTAAATACATCACTCTCCATATAGTTTAGCTTTTATCTCAACTTTTGCTACTACAGAGAAAACATTACAAAGTTAAATACCCATGATTTGTAAACAATGTTGACTAAACCTGCAAAGATAATTCTAATGAAACGAATGTTCTCCAAAAGGCCTGTTTGGCAAAGTGGCATAAATTATATATACATTTATTTTTGCATGTGCACACAAATACATGTATATTTGTATGTAAGTATGTACACATATACATAAAGACAGGCATATAAATAAATGATACAAGAAAATTTTTAACTTAAAAAATTGGGAAACATACATAAAATTTTCACTACACATACTGTATAAAGTTTAATATGTTCAAAACAAAATTGCTGGTAGACTTAAACATTCTATTCCTCAGTAATAGAAAATGCTACAGATTATCAACAATCCTGTGTATAAAATCTATGGAAAAATAATTAGAAACTACAATCTTATGCACTAAAAATGGTGAGTTTTATTGTCTGTAAATTATGTTTCAAGAAACCTGACTTTAAAACATGAAAGCAAACTATAATTCTTAAAAGAAAAATAGGTCCAGTAACAATCCTGGTACTTAGCTGAGGACAAGTTAACCAGACAACTGATGGGGTTTTACCTAGACACCAGGGATGGATTGTAATGGGTCTCTGAAGTCTTCACTCCTAGTTTTATGCACAAGTTTGGGGGGTAATCACCAATGAGAGATGGGGGAAAGATTGTCAATAGCCCAGTTGGCTCCACAAATCCCAGAAGGATTTCCCACCCCCAAGTGACTGAGCAATGCTCAGTAACCAAGTTTTCCTTTAACCTACTGGGAAGGCATCTGTCTGAATGTGCTGGTGCGAAGCAGGACTACCAAACTGTACCATGCCACTCAGACCCACTGAACTCTCCAAGCAAATACAACTTACTCTTGATAAGTTCTGCCTTTCTGATTCATCCTGTATTAACCAGGAAGATAAGACAAGTGCTCCTGTTATCTGCCGCATAAACCGCCCACCCCTAGGCTCCTGCCTCCTCTCAGTTCCTAGAACATCTATCTAGTCTTTTCTCCCCTCTATCTCAACCACCAATGGTTTTTTTGAAAGAGCCTTGTTTCAATGGTTAAAAACAAACAAAAACCAAGTACTTCCACTGCACACTTCCAACATTTTCACAATCTCTTACTAAACCAGAATTCTCATTCCTAAATGAATTTATTTTACTCAAGCCGGAAAGAAAACATTTCTCTATGCTTAGGTAAGTCTAAACTCTAAGTGGAAGGGAAAGAAGCTACCAAAGCAAATTAAAGCTCAGAGGAAATGCCTTGGTGGAATTCCGTTTTTTATATATTTAAAACTGAAAAATATCAAATGTTCAGCGCGCGCGCACACACACACACACACACACACACACACACACAAGCTTATCCAAAGTTCATCCAAGAGTAGAAATAGCAAAGAAAAAATCATATGATTAAATGCGAAGATTATCACTTTCCTTAACATAGTGGTAAAGAATTAGAGCATTCACAATAACCTAAAGTGGAAACAATCTAACTGCCTATCATCTGATGAATGGATAAACAAAATGTGGTAAAGCCACACAATGGACAATTATTTCACCATAAAAACAAATAAAGTACAGATACCTGCTACGACATAGGTGAACATTGAAAACATTATGTTAAGTGAAAGAAGCCAGTAACAAAAGACCCCACATTCCACTCATATGAAATGTCCGGAACAGGGAACTCTATAGAGACAGGAAGTATGCGGGGGGGGGGGTGCAAAAAAAAGAAATTTATTTCTAAAAAAGTATATAATTTATTCTTACATGTTAAATTTGTCACCTTCAAAGTGCTCTCCATTTGATGCAATACGCCTATTGAAACATTTTTTTCCAGTGCTAAAAACAGTTTTTTAACTCATTGATTTTGGTGCTTTTCAGTGCTTCTGCCATTTTTTGTTTCACCTCTTCCACATCGGCAAAATGTTTCCCTTTGAGGACTTCTTCATCCGGGGAAACAAACAAACAAAAAAAAGTCACTTGGGGTGAGATCGAGTGAATTAGGGAGGGTGGGGCGCAGCGGTCATGCCGGTTTTGGTCAAAAACTGAACACTCAGCACAGTTTGGGCAGGTGCACTCGTAAATCACTCACCATGAAATGGGCAAATGTGTGGAAAGAGCCTTCAAAAAATATTCATTGGAGCTGAACACAGCCTCTGACAACAACTCCAGCTGGTGCACTGCCCCAGATGGAGCCCTAGACCACTCACCTAGAGAGGGAAGCCTGTACTGCAAGGGGTCCACCCTCCAGGTGGTAATTCCAGGGTTGTTTTTTTTTTTGATCCCCCTTCATAAATGAGTGGTTGCATAGGGCTGGTGAGAATGGAAGGGTGATAGCTAAAGGCTTCTTTTGGGGGGATGAAAATGGTCTAAAATTGACTGTGGCGGTGCTTGGACCTATCTGTGAGCCAACCTGAGAGCCACAAAATTGCACCCTTTAAATGAGGCAATTGTGTGGTATGTGAATGATATCTCAATAAAACTTAAAAATAACTAGGATTATACTACCTAATGACCTAGGTTTTTTTTAAGCCCTGAAGTATTAAATATCAAAGTACAATAAAATGCATGGAATTTTATCAGTTTTGCTATTATGTATGTACTCATGAACCCATCACTAGTATCAAAATAAGTTTCTTCATACCCCCCTTCAATCTAGTAGCCTAACTATTCATACACAGAACACCAAAAGAAAGGTGGCTGAAAAACTATCGTTGTACCTCGCACCTCGCAGAGGATCAGACTTCCTTTGCCACAGCAACCGCACCTCCACCCCCAACAAAATGAGCTGTATTTCAGCCGACCACCTGCGGGCAGAGAGTCGTTCCTGCTCTCCAGATAAACCTCCTGCTGATTACTGATTCTTCATACAACTGCTCAGGTCCCACCACCTCTGAACTACCTAACCCAAGGTCCAACTGGCATCCTTGCCTCTAGCCCACCACCCCATGACTCTTCTCCTTCTAGAAGTTACTACCCTTCAGTGGCTCCAAAATGCCCATGGAAATCATCCAAACTGCCACATGGTATAGGAAGTCATCAATGTTCTGGTCAGCCACCTCTTCCAACATCTTTAATATGCTTCCCCACACCTACGCTCCAGTCACACCCTCAAGAGAAGGTACAGCGCCTGGTTTCCATGGCACCCGAGCTCACCTAATCCTGGAAATGAAAGCAATGTCATTTTGTAATCTCTTCATGATCTTTATTCTCCCACTAGACTAGTGATTATTAACCACAGTGACGTGACTGTCAGGTGCGTCGCGAGTTATCTATGTACATACGTTAGAAACCTTGCATTCAACCTGAGTAAGTTTACCTTCATTTCCCTGAAGCTCATTATTAAAATACACCCACATATTGCTGCCTCCTCCATACTGCTCTGGGCCTAGCTGCTCTCTCTTCAGCCGCCACTAGACCAAGCCCCCATCCCCTCTCCCTGGACTACTACGACACACTCCTAAATTGTCTGCCCAGATTCATTTTTGCTTCCAGTTGCTTGTTCTCATTAACAGCGAGGCCTCCACTGCCCAAGTGTGCGAGCCACTGGCTACACGTGGCTACTGGGCACCTGGAATGTGCTTAAGTGTAAAATATATGCCATATTTAAAAGGCTTAATAAAAAAAGTTTTAAAATACTGATTACAAGTTAAAATTGTAACATTTTAGCTATACTGGGTTTAGCAAAATATTATTAAAACTAATTTTTACCTGTTTGTTTTACTTTTTGTTTTTAACGAGGCTACTATAAAATTTTAAATTGCGTAAGTGGCCTGTATTATCTTTGTACTGGACAGTGCTGGACTGGACTGATTTTTAAAAGCAGAGCTAGTGAACTCACACCCCACTCTAAACTCCAAGGGCTTCCCTTTGTACTCAGGATAGTGTCCAAAATCCCTAAGAAGTGTCTGGAGGCCCATGTGACCCACTCATCACCTAATGCTACTCCCTCCTCAATTAGCTACACTAGCCTTTCAGTACGGACCCATGGGAGACGTATTTGGGTGCTTTCTCATAGCAGCACTGTCTGAAACAGTTTCTCTATTTCAACTCATCTAATCCACACACTCCCATGAGGTAATACCCCATTTCCTAGACAGGAAACGGATGGCACAGACGGTTTGGTGATGGAGAAATGATTTAAGCTCAAACTGTCAGAAGTCAAAGCCCACACTCTACGCCATATGATTATTAACTAAGTTGCCTCATTTCTTTATACAATTAAATTGCAACAAAATGATACAAACTACTAAAGCCAGGTCAACCCTTACTTTGTGGGAAGATCACAATCCTCTTTGGTAGGCAAAGGACTTTACCGACTCCCACGTTCCAAGCACTAAATGCTGTATTTCTATATAACTCAGTCAGATGAAGATAAGCATTAACTTATTTTATATTTTACTAACAGAAATATTAATAAAAACTCCCCAAACGATATAAATGTAGGGCCCCGTCTGACCACCTGCTTCCAAACTATTTACTTCCCCCAAACCCTAAAAGAAACCACTGTTGGTTTGCTGTGTCTCTCCAGATGTTTTCAGATGTATGTGTGTCACATGAAAAGATGCTCAACATCATTAGTCACTAAGGCAATGCATTTCAAAACCACAATGAGATGTCACTTTATACCCACTAGAATGACTTTTTTTAAGGAAAATAGTCTTGGCAAGAATATGAAAAAATTAGAACCCTCATACATTGCTAGGGGAATGTAAAATAGTGGAGTCTCTATGGAAAATATGGCAGTTCCTCAAAAACTTAAAAATAGAATTACCATATGATCCAACAATTCCACTTCTGGTATATACTCAGAAAAATTGAGAGCAGGGACTCAAAGAAATAGTTGCACAGCCATGTTCAAAGCAACATGATTCACAATCACCAAAAGGCAGAAACAACTCAACTGGATAAACAAAGTACAGTATATACATACAATAAAATATTATTCAGCCATAAAAAAAAAAAAGTACTGATACATGCTAGAGTGTGGATAAACATTGAAAACATCATGTTAAGTGAAATAAGCCAGACATAAAAGGTCATATATTATATGATTCCATTTATCAGAAAGGTAAATCCACAGAGACAGAAAGTTACATTAGTGGTTGCCAAGGGCTGGAGGGAGGAGAGAATGGGGAATGAAGTGCTACCAGGTAGGGAGATTCTTTTTGCGGTGATGAAAATGCTCTGGAATTAGTAATGATGGTTTTACCTTTCACTACCTTGTCAATATGCTAAAACCCACTCACTTGCACACTTTAAAATGGTAAATTTTTATAATTATGCAAATTTTAACTCAAGTTAAAATGTCCCTTCCCCTTGTTTGAAGTTTACTTTTTAAAAATATGATAAAGCCCCAGCTGGTGTAACTCAGTGGATTGAGTGTTGGCCTGCGAATCAAAGGGTCGCTGGCTCAATTCCCCAGTCAGGGCACATGCCTGGGTTGTAGGCCAGGTCTCCAGTAGGGGGCACACAAGAGGCAACCACACATTGATGTCTCTCACTCTCTTTCTCCTTCCCTTCCCCTGTCTTTAAAAAAGCGAAAGAAAAAAAAAGATAAAAACATCTAGAGAAGGAGAAGAAAGGTAGGTTCTAAAGTTAATATTGATAAGAATGTTTCCCATAAAAATTACTCTTTCAGATGTGCCTTAGTTATGCCACTGGACTATATGGAGCCTTATAACAAAATACCTGGAACTGTTGAATGAATAAACAATGTGACATATTCATACACTGGAATATTATCTGGCCATAAAAAGAAATGAAGTACATACTACAGTATGGGTACACTTTGACAATATTTTGCTAAGTGAAGAGGCCACATATTATATAATTCCATTTGTATGAACTGTCCAGAATAGGTAAATCCGTAGAGTCAGAAGGTAGATTAGTGGATTGCCAGGGGCTGGGAAGAGGCTGGAAGACAGGAAGATCCATGAATGTTAAGGGCTATTAGGTTACTTTTTGGAATAATGAAAACGTTCCAGAATTGGACAGAGGTAATAGTTCCTAAGCCTGTGAATACACTAAAACACACTGAATTGAACATTTTAAAGGGGTGACTTTTATGGTATGTGAATTACAGCCCAATTTTTTAAAAAAAGAAGAGAATGTTGAGGAGATAACAGGATATTAACTGGTACATACAACACGGCAACTATGTTGAAGAACACCGATCATACTAGATTGTATTATGAATCACATAACCATGTTGCCATTGGAAGACTTTTCTTATTTCCTAGTCATTTTCCAAATTTTCTACAAAGAACACTTTACAATCAAGAAAAGAAAATGAGAACACCAGACTGGATTATATTGGCCTTTAAATTCTTTTCTGAAAAAGTGATGCCAAGAAAATTAAGGTTTCCTCTCCTTTCTTAAGTCTCTCACTGGAGAAACAAATGAACAACAGGCAGAGACAAATGCATGACTTATCTGGGGACTTCACAGAGGAAGGAAAGCCACTTACCTCACCAACCCATTGTAGCAGACTTGAACCCTGCTAAGACCAGGTCAGAGTGCTAGAAGAGGGTGGACTGGGGACAAATGTCAAGTAGAATCCCTCTGTCTGTTACTATCAGTTTCCTATGACAGACATGTATTTCATAAGAAGTTTAATTGCTTTTGGGGTGGACAAATCACCACAATATTGCCAAGCTAGTGACCAAAAGCAGCCCATACAGATGTCCTTAGAGTTTTCCCCACTCTAAATTTATTGGTCACGTGGGGCAGGAGGGTCTGCAAAGCAAACCAGGGCCTCCCTAAACCCACCCACTGCTCCCAGTCTCTGGTGGTGTATATCCAAGATCAAGGCACTACTTGGAGCCCAGCCATGTTATTTGCTGTACTTAAAAACTGCTAATTAAGCTCTTGAGTACAGCTTTTGGGCCAAAATTCTATTTAGCAAGCTTTTCACCCAGATTCTAGCCCCTCAGGTTGTTACACCTCCTGCTTCATGCTGTTTTAGAAGAGATTTGAGTACCAATTTGGATAGCACCTGTTACTGATGAACTGGGAATGCTCGAGTAATTTTAAAGGTTTAAAAGTAACAAAGGTCCACCAACAGTCAAGGAAAAGTTATAGTAAGAGGAAGACAATTTTATTAATTGCACACCTTTTAGGAAATCAAGCCTATAAAAACAGCAAGCTCACCACTTAGAGACTATTTATTCACCCATCAAATTCACCTGGGGTTTTAACAATGATGCAAAAACCAAAACAAACAAAACCCCCTCAATTTCCAATCTTCAAACTGCTCCTTCCCTCTCCAATGGCAGATTCCCAGAGACCTGTCTGCAACTCACCACTCTCAGCACAGGAGTAGCCTGGAAACTGCATGCTCCCGTGGCTTCTACTTGGCAAATTCAAAACGTATATCCACACTGCAACTCCATGTCTCTGACCGCTCGCAACTGAACCAGGCTCCTACACGGACATGTTTGAGAGGCCAGCTGGGGCCAGCTCTCTACATCCTAGCAGCAGGGATGGTAGCAGGGGGAGGTCTGAACATTTGAGTGCCAATTTTAATGTGAGATGTAAGATTAATAATAGGTAATTTCCTCAAAAGAAGAGATATAGGAAGGCTACTTCAAAATTAACATTCAGCCATGAATACAACAAAAATCCACTATGCTATGTGAATTTTGATTCAAAACCCTTCCCATGGTTCTTAAGGGGGGAAAAAAATCCATGTAATCTAATATGGTTCAAGACTATTATCATGTACAGCTCTCCAACCTTATCTTTCATCTACTCCCAACTAATTCCTTAGTAATCACCTTTAAAATGGAACACATTTTAGGTCTCATTATACTCTATCAATCCCTGGTAACTCCCAGTCTTGGTTAGGCCCAAGGTAGGTACTGAGTTGAATAGTGTCCTTTAAAAATTCACGTCCATTAGTATATGTGAATATAGGTCTAATCCAACGAACCTGTATTACTTATAATGGGGGCACTGCCAGTTAAGTCATTCCTTTCCTGTAGCTTCATTTTAATAAAGCAGCTCTACTGAAAATACCAACCAAACAAGAGCTGATCTGTCCTCTGACCGGCCAGCACATGAAGGGCAGAGATGAAGCAAGCAAAGAGTAGCATCAGATTGAAACACGCCTCTATACCCCTATCAGGAGTAGCTCGCTGGAAGATTCAGGCAGCAGGCAACCCTATCAGGACATCCCATTCTTACACATGAACAATATCCCTCGTGTGCCAGGTGAAGCGAAACACGGAGGCTGTAAGCACACCACCGTCCTTATCACTTACCCCTCCCCCCTTCCTCATGGGCTGTGTCTGCAGCACAAAGCGACAGTGACGCGGCACACAAGACCCTCAAAACTTCACCTTGGGTTTGTCTTTGCCTTATCTCGATTGCAATTTTGCAGCTATTGACACAGGAGTGATGTCACCCTCCTTTGGAGGGTGAGCCTCTCCTTAACACTCACCTGGAGGGGCAGGGGCCAGAACACCTGTGACAGCCATGATGGGCTTTTAAAGACACTCAGATATTCTGACCTATTACTGGAACCCCACTTGGATCCACTTTTAACTTCAGGACCGTGCCCCCAACAAAACTAAAAACTGTGAACTGTGTTACAATGATCAAGGCACTACTGGGGCTTTCCCTTAGGCTCGAATATCACCAAAGCAAGGCAGAACAACAGAGAAATGTTTCAGCCAAACAATTACAAACAACTTTTCTGTGGGTAAAAATAAACATTGACGATTGTCTGTGAACAAGTCCAGTAAACACTGTGGTTGAACAACTTATATCACATAGAAGTCACAAGAATAAAAATCAAGATGAGTAAGGAATTGAGGCAAGCAGAAGGAATATTACCGGTTTTCAATGAGAATGTTCATTAACCACCGCTTGTAACCACCACTTGCTTGCTAAGCACCTGAAAACAAAGTTAAAAACTGAATAACCCAATCTCACTGATAGCCATTCTGGGACGTCTGTGACATAAAATATAGTGCACTCAGAGTAAAATGCGTAACAAGGGTGTGGTCTGCCACACACCCTCAACAGCCTCACTATCCCTAAAAAAGTTAAGGTGTTTGAATCCAGAAATGATTTTGGGGGGGTGGGGTGAAAAAACAGATTGCGCTCCTTTACACTCACAGTTGCTGCTCGTTTGTAAATTGATGGCCTAATGCGGACTATGGGATGTGGCCCGAGAGAAGGCAGAACCAGCAGGCCCTGCCTCACTGAAGGATCCCAACGCCTAACCCTCAAATGAGAAAGGCAACAAAAAATTTTTTTTAAGATTTTAATTATTTATTTTTAGAGAGAGGGGAAGGGAGAGAGAGAAACATCAATGTGTGGTTCCCTCTCACACGCCCCTCACTGGGGACCTGGCCCGCAACTCAGGCACATGCCCTAGACTGGGAATCAAACAAGCGACCCTCTCGTTTGCAGGCTGGTTCTCAATCCACTGAGCTACATCAGCCAGGGCAAGAAAGACACCACTTTTAGTAAACTTGTCAACAAGTCCCAGAGCACAAAGACCTGCCTAAGAAAAAGCTGAATCAGATAGTGGTGCTACAACCCTGGAAAACCATTTTGGAGGAATAGTCCAAGGACAGTGAACTAGCTCACCCTATGTAATTGAAATCAACAAAAAGACACAACCTGTAATGATGGTTACCTCTGGGTGATAGCATTACAGCACCACGATAAATACAAAACGTGTGTAATGTAAAAAGTTAAAATGGACAACACTCATTGCTGTATGATGGGCAATAGGCAATTTCTTAGGAGTTCAGAGTGAGAATAACTTAGTCCCCAGCTCCTCAGTGGGTACTCCACAAGTCTAATTACCATGAGTACATTTAACCCACTTCGGCTTCCACAACCAAGGAGAACGTGCTGTCTCATTTGATCGTGGCCTGTCTTCAGCCCACAGGATAGCCTTCCAGAAGAGCCCTTACCCCACAGACAGTCTGTGCCTGTCACTTTACCACTAATCACCCTGACCAGTCCAGTCCTTCATATGTTAGTGCCAGGCAACACAGTTTAGTTAGACACCACCAGTATCTTTAAACAGGCAAATCAATAATACTTTAATATTTTAATACCTGAAAGCTAGTTCAATTGTAATGAATGAAAGTCTCATGTCCTGGGAATGGGGGCATATAAGCTTTCCTTCACTGAACAAAAGTCCGCGACTGTCAAAGAGGGGGACGGTCCTACAATGCAATAAGCAGCACTCAGGTTAGCACAGAATCCTAGAGGCAGTTCTGCACCCTGCTCTCAAGGACTCAGAGACCATGCCCCGCCCCGCCCCCCAACACCACTACGACCGATGAGGGAAACAAGATGTGAAGGCTCAGGGAGTACATGAGAGGCACAAATGAGGGA
This sequence comes from Mormoops blainvillei, assembly GCA_004026545.1. Taxonomy (NCBI): domain Eukaryota; kingdom Metazoa; phylum Chordata; class Mammalia; order Chiroptera; family Mormoopidae; genus Mormoops; species Mormoops blainvillei. Next base: position 1,269 of record PVJD01005477.1, on the reverse strand, counting down.
TCTGGAGAAGTGTTATCTCAGATGCACAGTGTACCCCCCTAAATGTGCTCTCTTCACAGATCGGGAGGATTTGTACATGTGAAAGAGGTAGCAGGCACTCTCCCGGAAGCAGTAGAGATTTACAGAAATGGACAGGCTCTTAACAGATCATCAAGCCCAAGGAGACAAGTAATAACCTTCTTGCATCCAGCTACAAACAATTAGTTGTGACTATCCAGAGCCCTGTTTAAGAAGGATCCTGAGGCTTAATCTAGGCTCAGTGGGAAAAGCTCTCTCTGTGAGAGTCTCTCCTGCTGTGGAAAGAAAGAAGCATGGAATCCACATATTATACATTTCCCACCACTGATCCTTGATCAATGGACTGGATACTTCAGAGGCCATAGTTATTACGCGGGGCTCACAAACCCATACATGCTTCTGTGAATTTTTAGTAAACTGAACAAACAATGAATCTTACCTATGTGTATATCATAATATTTTTGGATACATAGATGGGTTGTTTGATTTTAAAAACTAATTAGAGTTATTGAGAGTCTCATTTTCTAAAGATAGGGAAGTATGGATGTAGTTCACACACCAAGGTCTTTTAACTACAGAAAAACCTGCACAACTGAAAAAGAACGACTTCCCAAAAGGATGAAGCAACTTACCAAAGACAACATATAAAAAATTCTTTGAATATCCGTAAGACAAAAATAAAGCCAGGGGAAATGAAGGGTTACATAAATTAGTATGAAATCAGTAGTAAAGTTAAAACCCTAAAAATACAAGTTCTGTCCAGAAAAAGCAAAGCCATTGTTACTACAACAAGAATGGTTTGTGTAACATTGATGTAATCTGGCAGCCAAGGACAGTGGACTAGAATGTACATGTGTGAACAATGGCAACTTCACTGCACTAGTCAGTGGGAGCAGTAGACACTACTGAGCAAGCAAGTGTGCTGTGTGTGGCCCTCGCATTCAAAAAACTGAATGAGACTTCCAGTCAAAATGGTGGCATAGGCAGCAATTGCTCACCTCCTCACACAATCACATCAAAATTACAACTAAGATACAGAACAACCATCACTCAGAAATGACAGAAATCGAGCTAAATGAAGTCTGACAACTACAAAATCAAGTTGAATGGAAATCTGACAACTATGGAATTAAATAAACCACACCCATCCAGCCTGGTAGGAGGGGCACAGACTCAGAACAGGCTGGTCCCACACCCACGTGGATAAAAATTCGGGAGGGAATCTCAGGAGCAAGGAGTCCCAGCCTCACA